>JADLSH010000302.1:0-88327 GCA_016169945.1 Trachythela sp. YZ-2020 | reverse complement strand
TCATTGTGTTTATGCCATCTCAATTCATCGTCTAAAGTAATTCCCAGCACTTTTTTATTGGTTACTCATTTGATGTTATGATTACCAATCAGTATACATAACGGAGAATTATGTTTCACCTTTGTTTAGAGGTTGTATTAGCAGCAATTCAGTTTTTTTAACGTTTAAAGTAAGCTTGTTTGCTATTAACCAGTTAGTTGACAAAGTTGTGCAAATCATTTTAGTTTCACTTGTCCGCAGGTGAATTTGGCCAATGCTTGATATATTTGTGGCTATCTTAAACATAGATGCCTCTGTTTGCTTGAGAGACAGTTAGAAGACTACTTATGTACAATGAGAACAATAATGGTCCAAGTTTGATTTCGTAATTCCGCAACTTGTCTTTTTCAGTTAAATCGGTGTACCTTGGACTGTACATAATTGACTCCTATTGGTTAAGTAATGATTTGAAGAAGTTAAGGCTACACCTTTTAACTCCCATGTAGTTCAAGTTTAGCAAGTGAAGGATTTTTAATGGTCGACTCGTATCGAATGCCTTTGAGATCAAAGAAACAAGACACCATTTATTAAAGCTTCCTTTATCCATATTCATTAAATATTCATTGGTTGTTTGCAAAAGAGCAGTTTCAGTAGAGTGATATTTACGGAAGCCAGATTGGCGTTTTGTAATTATTTTGTTGTCATTCAGAAAATTGAGAAGTTGGTTATAAACTATTTTCTCTAACATTTTTGAAATTGCCGTAATATCTTAGAATTAGTAATCTTAGTAAGAAGATATCTTAGTAATATCTTAGAATTACAGCCCGCTAAAGCGAGTGGACGCGATAACTCTCCACCACTTATTCTCAAGGAATTTGCGTACGAGTTCGTATACGGTCCTTTTTACTGCCTCACTTTCATCAGGGAAGGTCCCAGCGTTATGTAAAGACTCGAACGTAGGCCGGAGCGTACTGAAGGGGAACCCAGGGAGACATGCTCATTTGGGGGGGGGGGAGGGGGCTGAGCCTCCCTATATTTTTGCGGATTGCGTGATGTTAAGTTGTTAACCTGGAAAGTTCTTTAGATTGTACTGTTAAAATTATTTTAGTAATTACTACCTGATCACTCTGATCCTGTAAATGAATAATTTATGTGACTCTAGCATGAAGTAGCTTCGCTATGTCATAAAAGCATCATAGTGTCTTCATTTTAAAAGCACTAATTAAATAACTACTAGAAACAAGTTTATCTTGTTGTGACACCCCCCAGTCTTGTCAACCCCCTCCACCTTTTGAGATCACTCCTTATTAGCTTGGAACGCTACTAAACCTCTGAATGTAGACCCAATCCCCAAGATTATCCAACGATACAAGACCGATTTAATCGAGGATTTTGTTGCCACATGGATGATCCAAGATATTGGAGATAAGATCGATGCAAATCAATTCGAGTGCCTAAAGCGAAGCTCCACTACTTATTGTTTACAGGACATGATCCATCACTTGCTTTCTAGTAATGGCATTCAAGGCCACCACCTTCGTATATGCTTGCTAGACGTTTCTAAAGCATTCGACAAGATAGGGTACAACGTCCTTATTTAGAATTTATTCAGATCGGTGTGAGAAGATGTTTGATACCCAGGTCCTTAAGGTTAAGCCATCAGAAAGCCATCAGATATAATTCTACAATTCACTGGGATAAATACAAATCTTTGCGGAACAAAGTAAATATTCAATTGCGTAAAAGCAAAGCTGATATCTATCACAGAGAGATTGGGGACTGTGCTAAATTAAAGGACTTTAAAAAAAAATTGGTCGCTTATAAACTCTCTTACTGGAAATAATTATAAGTCTACCAGTATTAGAGAAATATCTGTTAATAGTAACAACATTACCGATATATACATATATTGAAGGACCCATACATGACAAAGATAATGTATCCATGCTACACGATAGTAGGCGAAATAACAAGCTTACGGCGATATATAATGGCCATATTCACTAGAGCAGGTCCTGGTCGTTAATATTGTGTTTATCTATTTCATTCGGAAATTTCCGGCACCTGCCCCACCCCCTAAAAAAAATGGAAAATCAAGTCATTCGGGCAAATGATTCACGATAATTCGGGCATAATAGAATACATAGATCGCGAATCTCGGATTTTACTCACCTCAAACATCAGGCTATGACCAAAGAACTCAAATGCCTTTCATTTACATATGGAAATTCGTTATAGTAAATTCCCTGGCCTGATGTTTTGAATTGAAGTGAGTAAAATGCCGACACATGACGCGTCATTCTGATGCGCAGTCGTCTTACAGTCGAGATTCGCGATCTGTGTATTATGTAGTCTGAATAACTTAAACAACAGGATTTTATCAGATTAAAGTAGTTTTCTTTGTTTGCTTGCGTGTTGTTGGAAAACGACAGCATAATTTGAACATTTCTGTCATTCTGTTGCACGACTTTGCCTGACTGTAACATGAAGTATATCATGTCAGAGAGCGAAAAAGAATTGGCTTCTAAGAATAATACTTAGAAGAATTAGTTCTAGCTTGATATCACGAGAACTGCACGTGAAACCTATCTTCGCACAACAATAGGCCAAGACTTTACGGAGAAAATGCCAGTGTCTCACCAATAATTTCACCGAAAATATCTTTTTTCTTTAAGAATTAGACTGAATGATTATTTAGTAACTGATAACTGAACCCTGGTTATTATTATTATTGACAATGGCAATGAGTATACGCGAGTGTGTATTATCTGAGTATCAGAGTGGTCTCAGAATGCACGAAATATCCTTTCAGAACCCTCATATTTTCAATATTTTCCGGGGGAGCATGCCCCCTGAGCCCCCTACAAATTCTCAGTCTTTTGGCATCGAAAAAATTAGTCGCACCAATGTCAACATCGTGACTACGGCCCTAACGAGCACATGCCAACAAAACTATTTAATATTACAGAACGACATAATTAACAAAACAATTATGTAACCTTCTAGCCAGTTCAATTTGTAAACGTTCATTTCGAGTTCACAGTGAAAATTCAGCATATAGATTTATAATCCAAATTCGAGCATTTTGGGTCAGTTTAAAATTCAGGTAATTTTTTATTTGCCCCCCCCCCGCCCCAAATAAAGTTGCGCCCGTACGCCCATGACTCTACATGCATATGAACTGCGAAATACCGTAAACCTGCGACTATAAGCCCACCCGAATATAAGCACCCCCGTGTATATAAGCCCACTACTGTATATTCACTAATGCTCAAACCATTCCAAATATAAGCCTCCCGAAATATAAGCACCCCAGTGTATAAGCCTATCATATTCATTAACGTCAGAACATTCCAAATGTAAGCCCCCCCCCCCATCTAAGACTTTGGCTTATAACTCAACAAGATATACCATTATTTATTAGTCTTTATTAAGTTTACAAAAAGCTTGTTCATGCTAATGATCTTTCAAGGCATCACGGACGAATCTTCTGTGTAACTTCTGTCCGTGAAGGTAATATAAACATGGAAGTTCTATCCCTCCTCCGAGGACCCACGTTCCTTCTGGTGCTTTTCTTTGTTGACCTGTGATAACTGCCGTAACTTTCCAGACTCTCCAGCTTCCCACAATATGTTGTCCATGTATTAGCCCCCCCGGAATATAAGCTCCCCCGTGTGTAAGCTCATGAAAAAATGCTTACGAACGAATATAAGCCCAGGGCTTATAGTCGGAGGTTTACGGTATCTGCACTTTTAATCTTCCCGTTATACACTTTCAAAGTCAATGAGATTTTTGTGGATGCATGCATGTATATGATGTATGGGACGAAGAAATGTTTAGCTGTTCGATCGTATCCTGTCGTTGTATGAATACACTTATTGTGTATGCTTGCACGAACGATGAGGATGATACCTATTTCAGGAACACGGTTGGTTTTTGTTGTGTTCACAGAAAAATATTTTGCTCCTTATTTTGTTGATGAATTTAAAATTTGTATTATAGAAAAGTTTCACGTAGCTTTCTTGGTCAAAATCGCAATAAAAACGAAGAGATCGCTCTGCGTGGTCTAACGAATGTGCCCGCAGTGTGTGGGCCTTATTAACAAACAGTATAGTTTGAAAATGATTTGAAGTCAAACTCAAATATTAGTTCAGCACCTGCACATTAGCGGTATCTCTAAAATTTGTCTTAATTTTATCTGATATCGTGAATTTAACTGCTGAAATTGAATTAAGTTTAGATTGAAAATATATGCAGTTTTAAAAAATTGCATGTTTGTTATAATCATGCATTCTCTATTTGGAATAACATTTATTCTATATTTGCTGAAATTACCAGCCGGAAAATGATTTTAAAATTTATGTATTGTATCAATGTTGTTAGAGATATGTAATATAGCATAACTAATACTTTTTGTACTGAAAACATAACCTACAGTACAATATGCACCGGCGCGTCTTGACGTATTGCTCCATATCTAATTGGGCTGTCGTCATGATGTAATTTTATTTTCCAGTTCTTGTTTCTATGTTTACAGTATCCACTGAATACCGCTATTATATTCACGGTAATGCGCGTTAATAACCCAATGATTCCAAGGGCGAAAATCCATCTGAAAAAGTGGGGGGAGGATGGAGCATGCTAATAGTTATGGGGACATGTAACACATTAAATGTTTTCAGGGCATTTCCGCATCATTTATAGACATCTACCGACAGAAACGTAACTTGGGTCTTAGCGTTAGGGGTGTGGGTACGTTTTGCCCGACGAAAGACGTGGTAAAGGGGCCAACCCAAACCAAACTTGTCTATTGAGGCCCCATGCCGCTAGCGGAAATGCGCAGGTATCGAGTGCCGAAAGCACGAGGGCATTAGGGGATATGCGGGCATGCTCCCCCAGAAAAATGTTGAAATCTAGAGTGTCTGAAACGCCATTTCAAGCACTTTGGGGGAAGACTTTACAGAATTCTGATGATCTGAACATGTTGTATAAGCAAAAGTTGTTACGGTTCTGGAAGCATACATGCATACATACGCTCTACACTATTTTCCATACAATCAGAAATTTAATCGTAACTTAATTTGACTGTGTTTCTTTTAAAGATAGTGTTATTTTTTACAGGCAGGAAGTATTTCACACATAAAGATGACAGCTGTACATGAACGTGATGTGGACGTGATGTCTTGTAGTTTGTACTGAAATGTGAACGTTGACGCCTACTCAAGGGTCAACAGGTGAAAGTGTTGGACGAATTTGAATAGATTAACCCAATATATTCTTTTGACAGTACACTATATCCTCAATGATGAAATTCAAAAGCTTTCACCGCCTAAACACGAGTAACAATGCATAGTTTTTCGTTATTCAAGCACCGTAAGTAAGATTTAGGTCAAACAATTTAAACTTGTTTTAACGCGATGTTACACGGGACAAACGTGCAGTCCAACATAGATATTATTCTACAACAGTTTGCTGAAGTTTGTATCTGAACTGCCTTGTATAAAATTAAATATCTCATTTCATTGAGACACCATGCAGTATTGCAATATACTCATGCTTGTTTAAATCATTCGCATCTGTAGGTAAGTGTTCTCTCATATGAGGCAGAACAAATGGTTCGATTTCACGGTAACAAGCAGTAAAAAATGATCTTTTCAAAACACAACGAATACCCAACTCTTTGTTTAGAATTCTAAATATTATATTAAGCTTAATACGGGGTTGAATATTTTTCAGTTCAAATATTTCAAAATTTAGAATATCATAAAGTTTAACACTGCTACTTTTCGATATCAAATGAGTCCATTTGATTCAAGAAATATATTAAAAAGAGTGCAGACACAAGGCTTATAGCTAACTCTGAGATCAATGTTATATGTGTTAAAAGTCATGTACGCAGTTTACTTAAAACAAGTTGCAAGATAAACTAACGCACTGGACAAAAAGAATGGCAACTTATGACAAAAATTTAGATTCAATACTGCGATCTGCCGCCGTATATATAATCCAGATATTAGCCCATCCATTAAATTAAGACTATAAGACTTTTTGAAACAATGTATATTTACTTCTTTCACAGCTTGCGGTTCCGTAATAGGTTGAATTTACTGTTCTTGATAAGAAGTAACCTAGAGGCAGGCTAACCTTCTAGTAGGGCACGGCATGCAGCCATCGAGTTTGAAAGGGAAGAATACTACTTGACGTTTCGAGCAAAGCCCTTCGTCATTAGAATTCTTATGACGTCTTCCTACCAGCTCTCCTGAAGAAGAGCCATTGCTCTATATTTCGGGATTTATATTTTTCTCTTTTTGATTGAATAGCTGTCGTGTACGCCCAAAAGCGCTTCATATTCAACGCCGCGGCCATCGCTACACCCAAAATTAAGCTAACTTTTTGGCTGTCAGCTGGAGCATTGACATTCAAAATTGTTTCAATTTGATAGATATATACTTTCATCGCTTATCCATGATTTTAAGTATATATTTAAAAACAAGTCTTGAAATCAATATGGCGTAATGCCGAATATTCGGAAGGGAGACCATTCAAAACCCATAACCGGTCGTTTTACACTAACGGTTTAATTTCTAATTGTGTATTAGACTACTCATTCTTGCATGTCAGTATATTTCCATTCAGGGGTCATCCTAAGGCCTGCCATTTTCCAAAATGGGCAGTTCTAATTGTAAAATGGGTAGTTCTAAAACCTAAAATGGGCAGTTCTAAAAATTGAGTTTTGGAGAGAACATGTTGAATTCACAAACCCGAAAAATGTCTAAACATTCAATATTTAATATATTGTTTGAATTGGTCATTATGATCATATATACTTTCAAATACCTAACAAATTCCTAAAAAATTCTATCTTTGGGATAATCCTGTGACAATGCTTGAAGCCAGGCTAGCCATCTTCCCCCTCCCAAGGGAGGGAATTCGCGGCCCATTGCCTGTTCCGCCGCCAAAATGGGCAGTTCTGAATTTTTCTTAGGATGACCCCTGTTTCCATTTTACAATAATTGTGATCAAACCGACCTGTGCAACGTCGAGACTATATGCTTTAGCAAAACTTTCAGAAGAAATGAAATTGGTAAATGCTATAGGGCACCGAACGCAATTTAACATCGCGGTTCGTTTTTTTCTTCAATGGAAAATATTTTGTTGCTTATTGCCTTATTTGGTTGATGAATTGAAAATGTTCTAGCATAGAACAGTGTGGCGAATTGTTCACGGTTTAACTCACAATTAAAGATATAATAGATATCGCTATAGCCTTGTCCAACCGTGCCTCGTTGCTGTGTGCGCAGGACAATAACAAATATGCAGTCGTTTGAAAATAATTTTATGTCGAATTCAAAAATATATTCTGAAGGATAAAGTTACGTCAACACGGTACATAAATTCCGTGCACCGTGCCCATGTTGTTATAGAGGCAAGATATTATAGATGTTTTAGGCGCGTGCAAGATATATTAGTGACAAAATTTGTGCTTTG
The DNA here is from genome assembly GCA_016169945.1 of Trachythela sp. YZ-2020. NCBI lineage: Eukaryota > Metazoa > Cnidaria > Anthozoa > Malacalcyonacea > Clavulariidae > Trachythela > Trachythela sp. YZ-2020. Next base: position 80,860 of record JADLSH010000302.1, on the reverse strand, counting down.
GTAAAAAGAGAATACAAGTAAATATAAATTAAGCAATTTTTAAATGAACGTCATGTACAGTACTGTCCCATATCTTGCCTTCTTAAAATGTTTTCAATTTTCCCTTTTTGTTCCATATTTAAGTTTTCATAATGTATACAAATGTATCCACAAAATACTGTACATATTTTATTCACTGCAATGCGCGTTAATAATGTAATATATTATAGATTCAAACGTACAATTTATGGCAAACATAATATAATATTATTGGTTTTAATATATTTAATAGAAAACTTACAACGTTGTTGGATATGTAGCACATATTAACATCATAAAATATATTGCAAACAAATCCTACCTTATTTTGGCTGTTGTGTTTCTTTAAAATACAGTATTATTTCTTCTGTATATAGGCAATATTATTTCACATGTATATACGCCTGCTGCCTTGAAGTGAATTTGAGTGAACGTTATGCAGCCGTTACTTGCAATGAAATCTATACTTGAACGCCTACTTAATAAAAACTTCTGACATTGCTTTGACAACACACTTAAACTATACATAACGACGGAAAAATTCCAAAGTTTTCACCGCCAACGGACGAATACAAATGCTTAGTTTTCGTGATTGAAGCAACATAAGACATTGAGTCCACTATTTTAAAATTCTTTTACTTTTCCGATAAATACTGTACAATATTGAAAATGACGATTTCAGCTACGAGCAAAAAAAATATAACTCTCCGAAAATTTTCACTTGTCACAATTTTCTCTTAAATTGACATAAGTTAAAAAATGATAAGACCAAAAACTAGGGGAATAAATACAGAATATACACATTGTAAGAATTTTTAGCCTGTTTAAAGACACTCAGTCTCATGCTTCGTTTTTATATGTCAGGGATTATTTTCACTAAGCCCACTGAACAGTTGTTTTGACAGAATAAGACGATTGCTTCTAAATTTTTGCCTATTAAGTTCTAGAAGCCTATGTTCAAAAAATTCCCTTGTTAGTATTTGAACTACTTGTAAAATGTTAAATTCATCTTGTAGGAATAATTCGGACACCAATTTTGAATGCTGATTGCTTAAAACATTCGATATATTATTCTATACTGAAACAAAATCTTTTTTCTTCGTACGAAATATGACGTTTTCAAAAAATGATGAATATACTCATGTCATTGCAAAAATATTTGAATATCATGACTAATCACTGGCATACGTGGTTGTCTGGTTGATCGCTTTAAACAGTTTTTTATGTTTCAAATCCTATGCCTTCCATTCTCTAGCATGCGCCGCAGACGGTCAACCTGCGGCGGAACACCCACAACGCGGGCGCGGCGGAGCATGTGAAAGACCGTCTGCCGGCTTTGGCAGTGTATTTTAGCAATTAACTATTAGAGCAAAATGTTGGGTTGTTTATGTAAACACACACAACAATGAACGCAATTAATGTGAAAATATAATGATAGCAATAGAGCACTATAGATGCTTTTCAAAATAGATTCGAAGCATTTATTATATAGAAACAAGTGCAGTTAATATTTATAGGCCTATGAATATGGCACTTTGTCTGAGTTTTTTTTAAATAGAGCGAAATCTTCAGTCTCGCGGCTAAACTGTTGGAGTTACTTGGACAATACTCGCAATACGCAATATGAAAACATGATAAACAAATGAATATTCTGGACATTTCGTCTAGGGCAAAGCAAGTAAAACATGTTTTCCAACAAGTAATTATCTAACCACGATCTCTTATGACGATTCATATAGTTAGTTCGCGTCTTGTATATTGAGAAATATATAATTTGCAAACAGGTGACCACACACAGCTACTTCATGGCGGAATTTGGTATTGTAGGTGTTACATGTACAACGCATATTTTGCCTTGATTGACAGCGGAACTGACCCATACAGCCAATCATCAATTCCTGTCCACTGGTGGATGGGTATTTAAAATAGACTGCCAAACCCGACAGACGGTCTTTCGCCTCCTCCGCCTCGCCCGCCTTGTAGGTGTTCTGCCGCGGGTAGTCTGCCTGCCACGCAGGCTATTATTTCTCATTTTACTCTTGTATCGAAATTATTATAAGCTTCGGGTCTTTAAGATCACGTTTCGAGCGAATGCACTTCGTTGCCACATTCTACTTCAATCCGCAATACAACAATCCGCAATTCATTGTTCCGCAACTCTGTTTCTGCAACCCTTTGCTTCGGCACACCGCATGATTAAAATTTGCATTTATTAATACCAGATTTATTTCATTTCCGGGAAATTAATGTTGCAATTAATGTAGTTTAATATATGTTGAAATCAATCACAAATTAGTTTGAACTACTGGCAACTTAGCACGACAACAAATACATTGAGACACATTTTTGTGGCATATATATTGGGCAAGGAAGCGCTCGAACGGTCTAGAGGCTCGAGCTAACCTAAGTTTTACCTAGAGGAACAGGAGGACCTCTGGGTTGCAGAGGGGTGAGCCAGCTCTGTGCATCTTGCCCAGTGGCAGTGGCGGATTACGAAATAAGCAGATTAGGCTGAAGCCTACAGGCCCGGTCTTCCAAGAGGCCCATGATTTTCAGAGAATGCACTTTTTATTAGAATTATCATTTTTTGTCCTTAATTAAGCAAAACGGCCCTAGAAGCGAAACAAGCATTTCCTGAGACCTTAAATTTAAATATTTGGGCAGGGGATGGCCCAGACCTCGCTAAAAGATATATGTCACCACGTTTACAGGGAAAAAGAATATCCCTGCTCAGGCCGTGAATTTCATTAGCCTACAGGCCCCGTAACTGGTAATCCGCCACTGCTCAGTGGGTTGAGGCCTGATGGTCTAGAGACCAGCATTGGTTATACTGAGACAGTAGGGGCACTCAAGACCTGACAGAGCATGCAGAAACTGTAGGTTTTTCTAGAGGAAGAGGTGGACCTCTAGATAATAGGGGAACAGGCGGACTCCCGTTCAGATCAGTCAGCTCGTTGAAATTGAGACCTAGTTGGACTTGGTGACCAACTATTGGTGCAGGGTACTCAACTATTGTCTGACTGACCCATCGAGTCTCTAGGTCAGGTCATTAGGTCGCATTTACGACCTGAATGTCCTGTAACTGCACTTCACGTGGTGAAGTGTTGTCCCGAAGGACAGCACTTCCCTGCCGTTATTTATTCTAATTCACTACCATAACAAGTTAGCAATTACAAATGTATAGGTCACGTATACACAGACGATCTACGTATTATGTCGACATGCAGATTCTCGTACAGTCCATTGCTGTGGGGGAGGTGGGAAGATGCTTTTCGCAAAAGCATCTGCTTCGTTTGTTATCCTTCAAGAACCTTATTAGACTGCATGACTTTTAGATTATTATTGTGTTGTTGAAAATTGTAGTTTTCTTTTTTGTACTTATATTACTGTACCTAGGACCAGGGGCGTAGCGTGACCATTTTGACTGGGGAGTGTAACGTCTAATATTTACCGACGAACACGTGGTCGTGCCCCCCCCCCCTAAAGTTATACACATACGATATCCTCCGTTTATATAGCTTCATGTTTTAATGTTTATTTTACACGTTAATATTATATATTTATGTAGGTTTAGGTGGATGGATATTCCGAGTGAAATATTATATACAATATTTTAGACCTGAACGGGAACGGTTGCGAAAAATGCAACCCTAAGCATCTATATAAATACATGAACTTGTGGTTAACCCTTGGCAACTGGACTCTGTAGCTCAGTGGTCAGAGCGCTGCACCGGAATCGCAGGGCCGCAGGTTCAATTCCTGTCGGAGGACTTAGAGTTGCATTTTTCGCAACCGTTCCCGTTCAGGTCTAAAATATTGTATATAATATTTCACTCGGAATATCCATCCACCTAAACCTTCTACATCAATTTCAACCGAGTGAGATGCAGAAAAAAAAAATCTTGTAAATATATATTTATATATTGATGGTTCTACCGATGGCTCCGTACATTACCAACCGAATCCGTGTTTTACCGACCATTCAGTAAAAATTGTGGGGTGTTACACCTCCACATCCCCCGCACGCTACGCCCCTGCCTACTGTATAGGACTCTTATTAGCTACTTACTATATAATTGATGTAAACATATGTTTTGTTGTACAGGGTCCCTCTGGATACCAGCTTCGGCTGAATGGGCTACCCTCTTAAAATAAAGTCTTACTACTACATATGCTACTACCATGGATAATTTTATTACCCATAATATTAGAATATTACCCATAATATTAGAACACGTTGCACTGTATTCATCAACGTTGTTTCAACTGATCTATATAAAAATAAAGCAGTGCCCTTAGTTAGTTCATAATGCTATAACCTGTTCTCCAACAACATGATTTGTATTATTTAGTAATATACAATGTTGAAAAATAGGGATTTTTACCAGTTCACTCACTCATTACCTGTTAACCATTCAACGCCTTCATTTAGACCCTCACCAGTTAAAGCATTACTCGCACTGGAACAAGAATAATTATTGGTCTTTAAAGTAAAATGTAGTGTCCTTTGATACCATTTTAACCCATTAACTGGCAGTACCCTATCACTGACGGGTAAATCGTCTGGCGTTAGACAGAGTAAACTACTAAAGTAGGGCGCATCTGGGTGCATTGCAAGCAATGGGTTAACAAAAGACACTGGCAGATAGTTTTGTTACCCATTAACTGGCAGTACCCCACCACTGACGAGTATAAAATGTATTAAAATCGTCTGGCATTAGACAGAGTAAAATACTAAAGTAGGGCACATATGGGTGCATTGTAATCTAATTAGTTAAAATAATTAAATCTGGGCGCATTACCAGCTAATGGGTTAACTTGTAATTCTATCAAAATTCAAATGCATCAGCTAGAAAGGGCTTTTCCTCAAAACGCTGAAGTTCTTGTTATATTTCTCAGGACGTTTAATCCTACAAAATGAGTATTCAAATATTCAATCTAGCCTAGCTACTCTACTGCATCTGCACACTGTATGAAACTATTTATATTACTATTAACTGTTCCCTGCACCAGATACTATTTGAATTTATAAATTCAAATAGTCTCTGGTGCAGGGAACAGTTAATAGTTTTGATAATTCGTAACTTCACATACCAGGACAATGAATCTCTCATGTCCATTTTATTAGCAAAGAACAGTATAGGTACACGCCTGGACGATATGTCTAAATTAATTGAGAAAAATAAACTTAAAAAACATAGTACAAACGCTTATCAAATATTACTCAACAATATTGTGAGCAAAAGTTAAACCTATAGCTCCTTCAAAGTTCAAATTTGATTACCAGTGAGACATACTGCACCCAATGACATACCTGGATGTTTTATCAATAAATGTAACTCATCTTTTGAAATAACTACTCTTAATTTATCACTACTGTCAATCACAAATATCACAGCTTGAGCATCTCTACAAAATTTTTAAAAGTTGATTGTTTGTTTGGTTGATTGCCAGAGTAATTGAATGATCATTAATTGCAATACTGAATGATCGAATTGCAACTGCATGACTTATGGGTTGATTTAAGGATTTAACGATTTATGATAAATTGATTGAATGATTGTTTCGATGGTTGATTGAATGGTTGATTGAATGATTGATTAAATTATTGATTGAATAACTGAAAGATTGATGGAATGATTTATATGATTGATTGATTAAATGTTTCATTGAATTACTGAATGATTAATTGATTAAATGACTGAATGATTGATTGATTAAATGACTAAATAATTGATTGAATGATTGATTAAATTATTGATTGAATAACCGAATGATTGATTGAATGATTGATTAAATGATTGAATGATTGATTAAATGATTGATTGAATGACTGAATGGTTGATTGAATGATTGATTAAATTCATCATGATTGATTGAATGATTCATTGATTGAATGATCCATTGATTGATTGATTGATTACATACTTGACTGAATGATTAATCGATTGATTAATTTATTGATAGAATGACTGATTATGATTGATTGATTACATAGTTGACTGAATGATTGACAGAATGATTGATTGATTAAATAGTTGATTGAATGACTGATTGATTGAATGGCTGATTGATTCAATGATTGATTGATTCAATTCTAGATTGAAGAAAAGATTCGATGACTGGTTAGTTGAATGATTGATTATTTTGATTGGTTTTGGTTCTTTGATTGATTGTAAGAATTGCAGTAGAAAATGGATGAACATTTTTCATTGTAATATTATTACCTGTAATAATGTTCCCATAGATTTCTATATTTTCCTTGTCCTGACATGTCAAAAAAACAGCAAAGGACAAGCTACAAAAGCAGAAGCCTAATATCAAAATTACATGTGATATTCTAAAGCTGATATTTCATCCAAATCAACTGCAGACAGCTCGATTACAAATCTCGGTTATTAATTTAAACATTATTACATGTAGCCAGGATTGCTAAGTCAAATCCCACGTGAGTTTACTTTATGCAGGCAATACAATATGATCTATAAGAAACCTAAACTAAACTAACTATCAGTAATCAGTTCTAAACTGTTCTCTCTAGAGGTCCAGTAAGAAATACAGTTGCAACAATCCTAACAAAGGATTTTAAAAACAATACTTTTACACCTACGTCCAATTTTCAAAATCAGGCTTTTCAAAATCAGAGTTATATCCATGACAATAGTAAACCCAAATCAAATTTATTTCATTAAATCACTTGCAAGCGAAACGTTGCGAAGACCACACGTTCAAAAAATGTAAACTAGGAAAATGGCGGAAAAGGAAGATTTATCAATAAGCGACGAGATACTGGAGGAAGAGGATGATCCACCGACTGATGACGGGGAAGCTACCATGGCAAAAGTATTTCAGTCGCCCTACAATCGGCATGACACGACGTACGACAATGGCAAAAATGAAGGGGACTATCGACGAAATTAAACATGCCCAGGCTCCCGCTATTGCCAAACGAGATTCTCGGGCGGTGGAGCCAACGCCGGGCAGCAGGAAAAAGAGAAGAGAAAGCCATCCAAGTGAAAACGACGGGGACGTTCACCTCGAGGGTTGCTCAGGGGAAAATACTGATCGTGTTGGTCAATACCCCGAGGTTAAAGCTGGCGATGAGGAGGAGGATCCTCACTACTCTCGCCCAGGAATACTCGACTGACGAGAAAACACGTGGTCCTGTGTCCACTCAATTGGCTGACATAGTTAATAAACGCTTGTCGTCAAAATTATCCGATGACAAATTCAAAGATAAAACAGTGAAATATGACCGGCCAGAAAACTGCACAAGCATGTCTGCCCCCAAGGTAAACACAGAGATATGGTCTCGTATCTCGAACATTGGCCAACGCCAAGACTTAAAACTAGTTGCTGTTCAAAAAAACCTTGGTGGCTGTTGGCGCAGCTCTCACAAAGTCTACCCAATTGCTTATGGATGCGCGCCAAACTCGCGTAAATCGGCGCCATGAAGGCGTCAACGACAACAACATCAATGAAGTCCTCACTCTTCAAATCGACGCCCTTGCCCTGTTGGGGCATACAAATTACGACCTGTCACTTCGTCGTCGTGAAATGATGAAACCAATCTTTAATAAAGATTATGCATCATTATGTTCATCCCAAACATCTGTGACATCGCTGTTGTTTGGGGATGAATTGCAAAGCCAGCTAAATGCAATTCGAACGTCGAATCGAATCAGCTACTCAGTCTGGGCAAAACACTGGCAGCTACAATAAATCGTCGTTCAACAACCGACGACCAACAAATGATCGTGAGAAGTATTTTTTATCGAAAAGCCCCAAACCCGCGGTGGTCGAACAACAGGCCAAACAACTACCAGAAGAAACGGGGAGGGGGCAACAACAAGAGGTGGCTGCCGCAGACGAAATAATAACACAGCTAACAAACGTTAAGGTAAACAAATTTTCAACGTTTTTACCTGTGCTAAAGAATCGGTTGACCGATTATTACCATGAATGGGGTGAAATTACCTCCGACCGAGAGATACTTGGCATAGTACGCGGCCAACGTATAGAACTTGACACAGAGCCGCTTGAAAACTTTTCACGTTCACATTCAAAATATACTGAAGGAGAATAGGCTGTTATAAGCTGTGAAATTACAAAACTACTCAACAAACGTGTAATCGTTCGTACACAACACGAACCTGGGGAATTTATTTCCCCTATATTTGTCAGGCCTAAAAAAGATGACACAAGTCGTATGATTTTGAATCTTAATAATCTTAATCAGTATGTAGAATACCACCATTTTAAGATGGAAACGCTTATCGATGCTATTAGGCATATGACCCCTAATTGCTTCATGGGTTCTGTTGATTTGAAGGACGCGTATTACTCCGTCCCTATTGCCAAGCCACATCAGAAATATTTAAAATTCAAATGGGAAGGCTCGTTGTATGCATTTGCCTGTTTCCCAAATGGGCTTGCTAGTTGTCCACGGAAATTTTCTACACTTCTCAAACCAGTTTATTCAGTGCTCAGACAACTGGGCCACCCTTCCTCCCCATATATTGACGATTCATATTTGCAAGGGGGTGCTTATGAGATGTGTTTAGAGAACATAATAGACACTGTTCGATTGCGATACACTCTGGGATTCGTTATTCACCCTCAGATAAGTCTGTACTCATTCCAACACAAAAACTAATATTTTTAGGAATTATCTTGGACTCCATCTTAATGCGCATTTACATGTCACCTGAAAAAGTGACCAATGTCATCGACTTGTGCTCAAAATTACTGAAGTGCACATCACGAACAATCCGAGAGGCCTCCCAAGTTCTGGGATAGATAATTTCAACTTTCCCAGGGGTAATGCTAGGGCCCCTCTATTTTCGACATTTGGACCTAGTAAAATCCCAAGCGCTTAAGGTGAACAGAGGCAACTTTGATGCCCCTATGGTACTGAATGAGGAAGCTAAAGGAGAGTTGATCTGGTGGATAAAATCTTCCCCAACCAGCTATAATGTTGTTAATCATGGGGAACCAGAAATTGTAATGAGTACAGATGCCTCTAATATCGGCTGGGGTTGTACCCTAAACCAAATTAAGTCCGGGTGGCACTGGGCTAAAGATGAAGCACAGCAGCATATAAACTATTTACAGTTATTAGCTGTAGTTTTGGCACTCAAAACCTTTGCATATTCCTTAACCGGAAAGCATGTGAAAGTCATGATAGTACGACTGCGTCATCTGATATTAATGACATGGGGACCAGTAAGTCAGTACTACGGAACAATCTCACCAAGTCTGCATGGCTTTGGTGCCACGAACGGAACATTTGGCTAACGGCTGCCCATATCCCCGGGTGGATAATGTAGACGCGGACAAACAGTCCAGACTCTCTAATACTAGTGCTGAGTGGTCCCTTAATCAACAGATTTTTCGGGATGCAATATTCCGACTAGGGTTTACTCCTGATATTGACTTATTTGCGTCTCGAATCAATTACCAAATCAAACCATATGTGTCTTTTCACCCTGATGCAGGTGCTATGGCTGTAAACGCTTTACAGAAAATCCAAAAGGAACAGTGCACGGTGATTGTGGTAGCTCCACGATGGCTAACACAGACATGGTGACCAAAACTAATGAGTCAACTAATAGCGTATCCAATACTACTACCAAAGACAAAGAGAACGCTGATCCTTCCAGGCAATCCGGAAGCAACTCATCCACTGTACCCTCATCTGGAGCTAATTATCTGCCACTTGACTGGAAATCCCTCGAAAATCAAGCAGTAGCATCGCCAGGGAGGGGACTGGGGGGACACGTCCCCCCAGTTCTCCTCAAAATCACTTTTGAGATTCTCTCAAATCCGGTGAAAAAAAAAGGATGGGGGGTACGTTTTCTGACCATCAGAATTCTGTCAAATCGTCCCCCAAAGTCCAGGAAATGGTATTTCAGAGACTCTAAGTACAACATCTGAAGGTCTATTTGGAAAAACATCAACACTGCGAGGAACGCACACTCCTGTTTCAACTGAAACTCTTGCTAGATGGATAAAAACTGTTATTAGCAAAGTTGGAGTAAACACCAACATATATGGTGCCCACAGTACCAGAGCAGCATCTACCTCTGCAGCACATAGCAAGAACATTGATACCAATAGAGTCCTTGTCGCAGGTTGGACTAGTGAAAGTACTTTTAGTAAGTTTTACAACAAAACAATTGCCTTGACTAAGAGCCAACGGCGCGAAGCGCCGTTCCGGGCGATAGCCCGGGGCGAGTGTACTAATTCCCCTCGGCTATTTATTACCCCCGGGGAAAAAAGAAAGCAATACGAAACCAAAGTTCCTGGCGTGTGGCTATGTTTCATGGGTGTCATGGGTGAACGTTTTCGCGAATTTCGCGAACTTTTCGTAGATATCGCCTGGGCTGTATTTGTCAGCTTTTAGGGAGTTTATATTAAAGAGGAGCTGTGGGGCACATTTTATCGCTTTTGCTTTATTTAAAAGGATAAGAAGAGACATATGAGCGAAAATATAAGGCGAGTTTGTTATAATTGTTGATGTATGTGTTCATGGCATATTATGATTGTTGTTTTAAAAACTGTTGCTTTATATAAATAGTCAGTCTCGTTTAATTCCAGTTTAATTGAAGTATCCTATATTTTATGTTACAAAAGCTATAAATTAAAAGGAAAGCGGAGCCATTCAACCGCGTGATTTCATTTCAATAAGGTGAATTTATATGTAAATGCAGTTTTGTTTGATAAAACTTTAAGAAACGTTTTATATTGAACGCAAGGTTGAATTTTTCGATTTTACATTAAAATAAAATATTAGAATGCGTAATAACATACCTACATGATATATTTCAGTATTCTATTGTTAAAACCATTAATATTTTAACTACATTGCCGGTTTTGTAGTGTAATTTGTACGCTAAACACTGTAAAAGAAATTTTCTTACTGACCGTGTTGCCATGACTACAGTGCTTCCACAGTTTGAAACGCGTTATATACATGTTATTTTATAAATAGTCATCTTAATTTTTGTTTACCTTGGTAAATGAGTCTTTCTTCACCGATGACAGTAGGTGAAGCTGAACTTTCGAGGTCGGAGAAATTTCCTGAGAAGTAATTATTAAAAATAAAATTATATGATTCAAATAAATGATCTTAATAGGTAAATAAAGCTATTGGATATATATTTCATGCACCAATTGCAAATTCATAGCTGTATGCATACGTTAAGCACTGCATGAGGACAGTCCGTGTCATCGGAGTCATCATCACATAAGGTGTCTATTTAAAAGGAAAACATGTATATGGTGACAGGTCGACCCATATATGAAGTACTTTCCCCCAATCAAATTTCAGATGTTACGCATCACGTATTTAAGTTTTTTGTATACTCTTGTCAGGCTTGTGCAAACCCAGTCATTGAAAATGCAAACTGTTAACAATCACTGGTGGTTATTATTTTTCTGTTAGAACCACTAGCCTTTGTAACAAATTTGCTTATGGATTTATTTATTTCACAAGTTGTTTACATCTGACATTCGTGTCGTGTTGTATTGAATATATAATAACTAGCCTTCTGGCTATACACTAAATACAGCATGACCAGTGACCACTCGTGTTCAAATTAATATAATACCAAAGTGTATCGATTCGATGTTAAACATTTCTAAGAGCTCTTGCACACTTTCTTTCATTTGTGCCGCGTATTCATCATGTGCATCCGTGCTGCAGGTTGCTGATGTACTCTCTTATTCCACAAGCCAAAAAAAGGAAAGATGAAGCCACCTGATAATTAAAAGACACGCGAGAAACCAGAATAGACGATATAGCATGGTTGAAACATTAGAAATAATATCTTGAAAATATATTGTTAGGAGAAATGATCCCCCCCCCCACGTAAAGGCTGATTTGTTGCAATCGTTTTCTTTTGAATTATGAGCATTCGACTGGAACGGATCAGATCGAGGGCTCATAATTCAAAAGAAAACGATCGTAAAAGGTCGATCGCGTGACATTTCGCACTGAATGGAAATCAGCCTTTATACTTATCCTTACGACCTTACTTTACTTAGTTTTTTTTCTTTATTCAATTTTTCTCACCGTATTCAATTGATTGTATCAGGTCGTCGTCCAATACACTTTTGGGAATTTTGTACCCTTTGGCATTCTTTGTTTTACCAGGTTCTTTCCTCCTCACATCTGCCAGTTTCGCATTTTTATCAGTAGCCACAGACATTGTGGCTACTGGAGTTTTGGTTTTCGTCAGATCGACGATGAAAGAGAATGGCTTCCTTAAAAATATATTCAACAAGACAATAGACGTTTTTGACCAATACTATAAAAGGTAATTCAGTCATGGTATACTGAATGGTAGAGCACGGGACCAAAAAATATCACATTAAAATACACATTACATGCATTATTATGATCAGTGTGATAAATGGCTTCTGGTGAATAGACTCATAATAAATTTATTTATACTAGTTTACATGTCTATCTTTCTGAAACATGTAGCCAATTACCTTATTGCCAATGCTTGCAAATGATGCAATCACATTGTAGGTTATTCCAATTGCAGAAACAAATTTTCCTTTACGGAAACGTTTACAGAAGGATTTAACCAAGTGAGGGGCTAAAATTATACAACAAGAATTAAAAACGTGCATAAATAGCACTAAAGATCAAGTATGGAATATAAAAAAGAATACTAACTGCGTCGTCTTTTTGTAGTGCCTTATGGATTTCTTTTGTTAGCCTACATCAAAATGTGGGCCCTTGGTACTCCTCACTTTCCTCGGTTCTTAAGCCACTTGAAACCATGTGTTCCAAACTTGATACCAGGCACTCCTCAGTTATGGAACCAAAAGCAACTTTATGAAACTAAATAGAATGTAAAGATGGTTGTTTAAAGAGTAATACTTAGTGATCAAAGACTAAGGCATCACGAACATTTAGATAAGTGTTGGTAATAAATTGTTACAAGAAAATTTATGTTACAACATGCATTAATAATAAGAATAATGCGTACCATGGCATATGTGTAGAGAAGTCCAGAAATACCATTGCGTCACCTCGGCTGCTGATGCGGGACCAACTTTGCCAAAATTTGCCAATACCCAACATCTGGTTGTACCCGCTGTTCCAGGATTGAAAAAACTGGATAACCCAGGCTGTTAGTACACCCTAAACATTAACTTTGCATGGTAAAATTTGAAATTTCCATCCAATTTTACTTAATCTTACCGTCACGGTCAATACCTCTAACGTATTGGAAGTTATATTAGGTTTTGTTCACTTCTTCGGACGATTATATGGTTCTTTTCATACGAATTTTTTCCTTATTGGACTGGAATGCATCGTGCATTCCTTTTGATGATTTTTTATTACATTATACAATACTGGAGAGTGATAGTTAAATGGTCATTAACTTTATATACGCAATTCTGGGGCCGGTTGTATCAAAGGTGGATAAGTTATCCGGTGGATAAGTCCTATCCGATGGATAAATCTTCTATCCAATGGATAGTTATCCGTTGGATAAAAATGCGTTGTACGAAGCACGGATAGCAGGGTGGATTAAAGGATAGGCTTAAATTTAACCGGAAAAAAACAGATTTTCCTGAAATTTCTTACCTCAACGTCAGCTGTTGCTGAGCTTTTGCGAACTTTATAATTTAACTTGTATAAAATCCATCCATATCTTGAATTAACTTGCGATAAATTTCCCGTTGTTGGTTGTATTGTTCTTTTTCAGTCCGTCGTCACTAGTATTAATATAGTCAGACTTGTATGATTTTGTTGTACATTTTCATAGTACGTGAAGTACGTGTGGTGTTTTTATCCACTAGCTATCATTTCACGATCTTTGTTTATGCGAAGACAACAGCAGAGGCAGAAACTGTTTAGTATATGAGTTGAGTATACTTTTCCCTGTAGAATACATTAAATATTTTGTTCCTTGACCTTGCACACATTTCATGACAATTTTAAGAACATTTTCTCTCAAGTTTTGATTGGCTAATCAAAGCGAACGAACAAAATTCGCCGTCTTGTTGTCTATTGCCTAATTTGTTTGGTTTTCCAAGTTGTATCTTCGGTACGTTCATCGTGTTTTTAAACTGACTAAAAGTGAGAAATTTACTGCTTGTTTTCAAACTATATAAAAGAGAAGGATCTGAAGAAGACTGCCGGTCGACACTGCCACCGAAACATGGGATTTATTGGGATATTCAGTCAAAAAAATATACAAAACTACAAAGGTGAGTACTTATGTTTATCGCATTATATTATATATATATTGTTAAATAAAACAAACTTAATTATTGCATTTCTGTCTCAATCCTCTCTCTTTCATCCTTATTCCGAAATTTTTCTTTTTTTTCTTTGAGTTTATCCATCGGATAAGAGAACTTTTAACTACCCTCCGACTCGATAATAAAATATCGTACGGATAGTGCTTTTTTTTTGTCCGCTGATAACGCCGCTTTACAACTACAACGCAATTTTTACTCTGGATAAAATTTATCCGCCGGATAGCGACTTATCCGCCGGATAGCGACTTATTCACCTTTGAAACAACCGGCCCCTGATGGTTAACTTTTGTACTAACTATAGTTACAGTAACTTAACTTCATTAATTTTTAAACAATCAGCCCCTGGTCGGGATCGTGTATTGGTTTAGTAATAGAGAGCATGCGACATTTTGGTCAACACGGACATCACGTGTTTCTATTTATCATAGCCGTCAATATGACGTCAGCATTTGTGAGTTAAATCCACTGATCTGAATATAGGCTGGATAACGCATCTCTTAATAATTTGATGGAAAAAAGTGAAGCCGGAAGTCAAGCGGCGATCAGTGCCGCCACCCGATTCTGAGGCCCTACTTTATTATAGATTGTATTACAGAATCCTAGTTTTTTCGCTTTTTTTGCCTTTTAAACGTTTCTGGCCGAGCCAGTTTTACTATCACAAAGATAGAAGCACACGAGAAGAAATTTGAGCAAAAAATTTGGAGTATTATGGCTTTATAACGCCGTGAAACTGGATTTACAAGTTCGAACGAGTGAACAGCCACATGTTAGCGATGTTTTGTTTATGATATTTCAATTCAAAATCCACTCAAAATATTAGAATTACTGTTACTGGACGAAGGCACTCTAGGAATTTGATGAAATGAACCAACTCAGCTGCAGTATGAACAAAAGCGTGAATGTGGTAAGCTTTTAAAACAGGAATTAGGAACAGTGCTACACTGGTTCAATATCACGTACTGAAATGAACACATATTAAGTTAATAACCTATTTAATTCCTGTTTTAAAAACTTACCACATTCACGCTTTTGTTCATACTGCAGCTGAGCTGGTTCATTTCATCAAATTCCTTGAGTGCCTTCGTCCAGTAGCAGTAATTCTATATTTTGAGTGGATTTTGAATTGAAATATCATAAACAAAACATCGCGAACATGTGGCTGTTCACTCCTTCAAACTTGTAAATCCAGTTTCACGGCGTTATGAAGCCATAATACTCCAAATTTTTTGCTCAAATTTCTTCTCGTGTGCTTCTATCTTTGTGATAGTAAAACTGACCCGGCCAGAAACGTTTAAAAGGCAAAAAAAGCCAAAAAAATAGGATTCTGTAATACTATCTATAATAAAGTAGGGCCTCAGAATCGGGTGGCGGCATTGATCGGCCGCTTGACTTCCGGCTTCACTTTTGACAAGAGATGCGTTATCCAGCCTATATTCAGATCAGTGGTTAAATCTATATATGCATTTGTGTCGCCAGCTCTCACGGCGTAATTTTTTACGCGTGACTTCCACCACGCATCCCGATTTTTCCCGCTTAATGAATAATCTACCCTGCATGCTTTTCGCATTTAGCTATACTGAAGTCTAAGAGGAGCGTCTGCAGGGTGGAGTGTGCGACTTTCACGTCACAGGACTGAAACATTTTATAACTAGGGGTGATCCAGTAGATATCCGGGGATGGGGTGTGAAATAAAAAATCATGCACATATTTGACTTTAAAAAATAATTAGGAAAGAAAAAAATCCTGCAAATAGCATTACCATTAGTGATCCAATGGATTTAAAAAATTCCTGCAGAGCCTCTATACCTCAAAAAATTCCAACAAAGCGCTGACCTCGAAAATACAATTATTGCAAGAACCCCCCCCCCCCACGATATCTAATGGTCCAGCCCTTAGCTCTCTAATTTTGCCCAATTTTCTCATGTTCTCATATCAATATACCACACAATCATAATGACGGCTTACCTTGTTGTTTTTAACAAGTTCTACAAGCTCGCTGTTTAACGCATCTTCATTCTCAAGTGTAAAATTTTGATCTGTTTTGTAGGTTAAAACAATGCTCCTGCCATATATTCTACCAAAATAAATAAATATATTTTAACTCCAAGTGGTACATCGTGTAATATTGTCCCAGACCCAGTGGTACCTTGTAAGTTCGTTTTAAAGCGTTCACAAGCGTACACATTTGATTATCTGTTTTCTATGTCACTTGAAAACATGATCTGTAGGCAGCTAGCGTACAAACGACAAAGGCGAAAAGAAAAATTGACTTGTTTAGGAATTAAAAACTTGTATACGATAAGAGATTTCGTTTCGCCGAGTTTTGGCATGGTATATTATATATTTTCTTTCGTTTGTCGTTTCAAAACGTACGTTTTGCCACGCCCCATGTCGTGTTTGGGCAATGAAACTGACATGTTTTGGGGCTTCGAAAGGCATGTTTTGCTACGCACCAGAAAGGTTTTAAAAGTAATTCGCACGTTTATTAAGAGCGAGGTTTAATATTGGACGATGAAATCCGCGGACTTAGCTTCGCAAAATCTGTTCCAAATATGTTTTACTGTATTCGGAGATATCCAAATTCTTTGGAATATTGCACATACGTTCGCGGAATGTAGCCAGTAATGCGGTCGCCTCCTTCTTTTAGAATTTTGTCGATCATGAATTTAATTAAATTTGAAAAAGCTGGATAGCCTATACGACTGGCACGAGATTTTCCAACAGGAGTTAGGACATCATCAACTCGCTGGCATAATCTGGTTAAAGTCCCCCGCATTTTGTACCGGTGTGGCGGCAACAACAGCGTCTTTTACATCACTTTCATTTGATAGGGTGACAAACGTCCCTTCGTCGTCCCTGTAATGCATCCGTAGTTGTTCTCCGTGTTTAACTCCCGACAAGGCCATGTACTAGGCTATCCAGCTTTTTCAAATTTAATCCATGCAACTCGTTAACAGTGTCAGTAATTCTAGTAATTTTGCATCTCATGTCCGTATAAAATTTTCACTTGGGCAGACATCGCCGCTCGAATCAAACTTACGAAATTTGTTTTAAAACGATCACTCAAGTTTGTATAATAAAACATGCACGTTTCTAGTGTCAAACATGTCAATGTCACGGTCAAAACCTATTGTTTTGCGCGTTATAATTAAAATGTTGACCCGCCCAACTTGACGTTTCAAACGTAAACAAAAGCGTTTTCAATTTAGTGTGTCACGATTGCTTGCAAATGGTAATATTACAGTTGGTTTCAACTAACTTTTCACTCAAATGTTTCGAACTTCGGAAATTCGTTGCGAAGTTCCGAAGTTCGGAACATTTGAGTGAAAAGTTAGTTGAAATCGACTGTAAACCTCGCTCTTACAGTAAACGTGCGAATTACTTTTAAAACCTTTCCAGTGCGTAGCAAAACATGCTGTTCGAAGCCCCAAAACATGTCAGTTTCATTGCCCAAACATGACATGGGGCGTGGCAAAACGTACGTTTTGAAACGCTAAACGTACGTTTTGAAACGCCAAACGTACGTTTTGAAACGCCAAACGTACGTTTTGAAACGTAAAACGTACGTTTTGAAACCGCACGCCGCAAGCTTGAACGCAAATGGTAATAATAACATGCGTCTAAGCATTTAAGAATGCAATTCACCAGAGAAGTTTCTGCCGCGTGATCTGTCGTTAACATCCAGGGTTGCCAAGTTCGGGATTTTATCCCGAGATCTAGGGATTTTAAAAAGCAGTTGGGAACTTTTTGGGATTTTTGTTTTAAAAATTCATGCTCGGGATTTTTTTGGGATTTTTGAGAACAGAAAGTTCGAGAATTAAAAATTGATTTTTTTGTAAAATTATTTTTAATTAAAATAAACAATAATATAATAACAATTTTCAAAAAATCCAGCGTTCGTCTGCTGGCATCCTATTGAACTTTATGTTACAAATGTTATACTAGATCAGTTTATCCAACTGAAGTATGTTTCATTTATACAACATGAAGTATTACACATATTTCGAGAAACCGGCGCGATCTCTAAATCTCTTTTTCAGAGTATGCCCGTTCGCAGGTTGGGGTCTTTGGGGATTGGGAACGAAAGTGGGAACATTGGGATTTTGGGGGGAATCTCGGGATATTTGGGAAGCTTAGTTGGGAATTTCACACATTTACAGTTGGCAACCCTGTTAACATCGACTTTATGTTGCTGTATAGCACCACAGTTAATGAAATAAGATGGTTTGGCTAGCGGGCAAACTTCAAAGGGTTTTCGCAAGCGGCGGCAAATGTGTTGAGGCACAAAGGGAAAAAATGTCACGTGACGAGATAAGGGGGTGATTGTCTCAAATTACATAAGGGATTATATTACAGATGGCAATCTTTTTGTCTTTTCTCGCCAAAATATTGCACTAAAATAGCTCGGCTTTCTGTGATACAAAAGTATAACTAAGTAAGGGTAATGGACGAAGATTTGGAGGCAATTGTATCGATTCCAGAAGAGATAGAAAGCGAATGTACTTCGAGCTTGGTTGGCGAGGAGTGGGAGTTTGCTGAAGGTGAAGATATCTTGCCGTTTAACTTTGACATCGCTTTGTCCATAGTCGAAGGAAGCGAAGACCCGATGGAAGAAGAGATTGATGATGCTATAAGCGAAATATCCGGCGAAAAGTCGTTCCCTTGCAATAGCTGCGAGAAGATTTGTAAGTCGAAAGGAGGGTTGACTAGACATATAAACGCAAAACACAAGAACAAAGCTGGACATGGAAACAAGAGCGTGCCTTCATCAGTAGCTAAACTTACAAAAGAAGAGCTATCCTCAATTATTGAAAAAATAAAGGCAAAAATAACGAAGGATGGTTTCTGGGACGATGAAATGACTGCAAATATGGCGAGTATATCATCAAACGATGCTCTATACAACCATATACAGCCTGTTTATGAGCGATTTTGTCGCAAACGTAACCAAGACAAATTTATAATGGAATTTTATGAACTTATTCCAGAGTCGACTATTATATTACAATGTCAAAACCAACAACTATGTAGTCTGATAATGATATCCATGCCAGACTATTTGGTGTCATTGTTCAAGGGGTGTGTTTATACTGGTGAACAACAGCCCTCTACTTCCAGTGGCAGTGAGACTGGTGTAACACTTTCATCAGAACTTACTGAACATGAACGTGGGCCTCTATCTTATATAGCAGGTTATGTGTTGGCTAATCTGAGGAAGAAATGTATAAAAAAAGACAATGACGAGCTTCAAACCATATTACAAAGCATGATTTGCCCTGATGTGGAAAATTCTTATATTGAGGCTCGCAGCAGAGGTGGTCTTGTCACACCATCTCAAGATCTTGTGCGGGTATTAGAGGTTGTCGAGAATTTATTCAGAGAATTTATCCAGAAGCAGACAAGTGTTGTAAGGAGTATACCTTGTCAAACATTATGCAATGATGCACTTGACTTGCCATTGTTGAAATCACTATGGGAAAATATTACGCAAGACTGTAGTCAAGAAATTTCAAAACAAACAAAAAAGCTTTGCCTGGAAAACATTGTAAAACTGTATTTAAGGGTTCGAAGCTTCTCATATGCGAAAGACTATATTAGTAATTTTAAGATGCAGCAAAAAGCACTTAGGAGCAAAAGCCTACGGAAAGAACTTAAAAGAAAAAATGAGGACAAGTAACTTGTTGCAAAATGTACCATTGTAGTAATGGTTTCTGATCTGACTCTTACCACTAATGCTGTTACCTCATGTCACACTCATGCTAACCTGTAGTATGTATTTTTGTATTGTTTGGTTTGAATTCAGTCTGGTTGAACAACATTTTGGTTGACCCCTTTTAGTAGCCTTGGTGGTGAGGATCATGTAAAAATTACTACAATTCAATTTGCAATTTACAACATAGTAATGCATGAAGTTGCAAGTGTGTACTGTGTCATAATATAGGTTAGTTTGTATATAGGCAGTTTTTAATTAATCAAAAGGGGTTTGAATGTCACATAAAAAACATTCATTATTAAAATATCAGGAAACATGTATAAAAGGCATTAATTAAGTCCACAGATATAGGTGAGTTTTAGTTTAATCCTTTTGAGTCAAACATTTATGCCATATAATTTTAATTGCCAACCTTGATTAACTGAGAATACTAATTGACATTATGTACTGAATTGAATACAGTTATTTCAATTATGGTTGTCACTGAACAAAGCAGAAAAGTTGAACGGCAAGGCCACAAGCATGGAAGGCTTGCTGGGAGATGCAAAAAATTAATGACTATTTGTTCTTGTATTGGACTTTTCCATTTTGCTCAGAAACTACCTTAATTGAAATAGCTGTACATTGAACACCAATAAAGTAAGCTTCTGCAACAATTACAGCTTTTAGTTTATGCATGCAGAAGGGATGGGAAGTAAGGTATCATATTGTTTCAAAAGTTTTTATTGAAATTTGGCGGGGGAAATGGCTGTTTCGCCCAATGTCAGGGCTCATCAGCATGCCTAGGAAACAGATATTACCATACCATATGGAAATCCTGTGATTCCGACATGGACAGCCTTTGGAAGGCTGCCTGAGCAATCTGGTTTTAAGGCGCCAGAAACTCGCCTTTCACACCTTTGCCAAACAGCAAAAGGAGTTTGGTTAGAAATGGGTGACTATTTTGGGACACTTCATGGACATGCAATTGCTCAAATTTTGCACATCATCCCAGTCAATTCTGACCCCTTTACCCTCCCACATGTCACCTCATCACATTAGCTAATATAGAAATAAACAATAGGTCAGATTTGGGTGCATTGCAGGTTGAATCTATGTGCCTCTATGAGTCTGAGTAAAAATTGTCTGGTGTCAGACAAGTAAAAAATAAGTAGGGTACACTGGGGGGGGGGGGACATTGCGGCTCAATGGGTTAAATCACTTCTTTTTACGCTTTTTCACGGGATCATCAGAGACAGTATACCACTTTGCCTTGCCATATCGACCTCCAGTGTTACCACTCACAGACGGTGCAATATCCCTTTTGACAGCAATTGTTAGATCATTATAGCCAAACTGTTCTGCTGAAGGGTTATCTGATCTTCCTCGCTGAGTTCTTTGATGTCCAAAATAGTCTTCTATGACATCCTGCATGAACCGTTCTGTAAGAACATAGGAAAATCCTTCAGAAAGGAGGAACTTAATGGCCTCAACATGCGAATTAGCAGAGATCTTAAATCCTTCATAGGTCTGGTTGGACAGAAACATCTTCTCTCGTTCAGCTGCAGTAAATGGTCCCTCTCTGGCTTGAATACTTGACTTCCAATCCTCCAAGAACTTTAGAAATGTATCCTTCATCCAGACTAATCGCTCATCCTGAGTACTCTCATAGGGTTTGATCCTTTCATTTCTCTTTCTTTCATGCTCTGATGTAGACCTCACATTTGTACAATCGAAAAAATCGTTGACCATCTGGCAGAACATTGCAGTACCAACAACACTGGGGTCATTACATTCCAAAAGGCATGTTGAAACTGTCCTGCTCAAAACCTGAACAGCAAGTTTCACCTTCATCTTTGAAAAACTGGTCAGCACAATATGGTCCAATGTCAGTTTAGGTAATCTGTGAAGGGCGAACTCTTGATCGCGGTAATACATATCAGCGATATGTCTAAATAACAGATGATGGCCATTGTTCCACATATATCGACTGCATGATCCAGACCCAGAGTTATAAAGGCAGTTTCTCGCAGTCTTTATCAAATGAGGTACATCAGCGAAGAAGTAAATTATTCGGGCGAGACAGAAAAGATTGGGTGTTTTGTATACAACACCATCAGGGAGTACACCACCAAGTTTTGCATGGAGGTTAAAACTTCCGATTTGGAGATGCGCCATCATTCACAGCTGCAATCACCTTTAACTTTACTGTGGATTCAAGCACTGCAACAACTTTCCAAAACAATGGCATTAATTGGAATGATGTTACATTGCCAGTAAAGAAATAGGCGACAATATGCTTGAGATGGGTAGCCAATCCTCTCACCAAAAACGCAAGTGCATGGGAAGCAACTGGATCACTGTCCTCGTTGACATTAGCAAAGGTAGTTACTGGATCACCAAGATCAATAAAGCCGATCAGCTCACCTGATGATTTGTCGAAAACAAGATTCTCTTGAATTTTCATTTCATCCATGACAACAGCAACATATTGTTGAATGCCAGTATAGGTTGATGTTTTCTCTTTCAGTTCCTCAATGTTCTCTTTTGTTATACCAGCTCCCGGTTTAAAATAGTTTTTATAATCTCTAAGAACACGCTCGCTGGGTAATATGAGAGCTCCACTCTCTCTTATCTCCCTATAGGCTGATGGGGATTTGCAATGAATTGACAAAGCAAATCGGATGACTTGGGGGTGGTATCTACGTCCCATTTTATTTGTTTGCAAAAGACGCATTTGCTGTTCCCAAAAGAACTTCATATGAGGTGTTGAATCCAGATTTTGTCCGCTCATTATGGTCAACAAATCTTTCTCCAGTGGCTTACTCACATTGACACCATGCTTTTCTATTTGGCGTTGCATTTTTTCAAGTCTTGCCTCAAGGTCTTTCAAACGGACACGGTCAGCAATCACTGTTGCTCGAAGCTTCTCAGCACCACATGCAGCCAAAGGAGCTTTATCTCTTGCAGGAGCATTAGATGTGCGCTCCTTCCTCGCTTGCTGCTGGTTTATTTTCTTCTGAAGCTTGAAACAGGTTTCGCAAATCACTTGCTCCTTACTAACATCCTGATCGAAAAGGACCATACAATCAACAGAGCGCAAGATCACCATTACTCTATAATTTGTCTCCATATCAATATTCTTTGGGACAATATGGCGAACAACATCGGAAACACTGTATGAACTGTGACTTGGGTCAACAGGATCTTTAGCAATGGAATTCAGATAATCATTTTCTCGCAAACCTTCGCATATCTTGTATTCACTGTTTGAAATACACTGCACAAGTTCCAAAATTTCGCCAGAGTTAATCCTTCGTCTGTAGCTTGAATAGATTTTGTGCTGATCAGGGAGAAGCCAATTGAAAACATGTAAAGAAAAATGTAAACACGAATCTATAATCAGGACGTATTTTGGTATAGAATGCTCGCTGTCACGAAGTACAATCCTGATTTCAGTATCGTTGAGTGCTTCTATCATCCAAGGGTCAAGTGAAACTTCCTTCAGATGCCTTGTGAATTCAATAAACGTTTCCTGCACGACGGGGGGCGAAGGAGATGCAAGGCTTTCTGAGGAAGGGCCACTTTGCTGTCGTACAAGAACACGACGTGTGCTACTGGGCTTCGCTTCGTGGCTTCTTACCGGAAGGTTTTCAGTCGGAACAGCTCCTGTATCTAGCGTTTTGCGCTTACCATCTGCAAAGAAACAAAACAGTTTTTACTCGACTAACCTTCGACGTGAATTTATTAATATTCAAATATGAATTTGAAACAAAGACCGACAATTATCATATCATTAAAGCATATCGTGCGCAATAAAAATGACTTGATACTTACGATCAACGATGAACTCTGCTTTAAAATGAAGTTGACACAAGAACAGATTGTTAGCATCTATTCTTTTCTTTAAATCTGGGGTCAATTCTCGCGTTCGTAAAACCACACGAAGCCATTCTTTGCGCGCAGTTTCTTTCTTAGCCTTTGTTTCGTCTCCATCAGCCTTCCCAACAGAAGGTATTTTAAACAAAGACAGATCGCTCGTTCGGCTAGTCGAACAGCCAAAGAGTGCACAGTTAAAACCTGGCATAGTCCAGCTATAGAAAAAACTCTGAAATTCGCTGGAAAAAGCAGTTCGCTTGAAGATTTCGATGTAGCAATAACTCCGTCTCATATTACACTCTATACATTGTTTGTCATTCACCCCCTTATGTCGTCACGTGACCATCAATTAAGGAGAACAATAACATATTTTGGGGGTGTGTCCGGCTAGCCAAACCATCTTATTTCATTAACTGTGATAGCACGAAGGCTGTGCCAAGCAGAAATGCTGTTTTGTTTATCCCGAAGTTCTCAGAGATTTCAATATACCTGGAATAAAACAGATATAGGTACATAAACTTTGTGGCATTCAGCGAATTTTCGATGTAATAAATGCATGTATGTGTTCATGTATAGTACCTTCGACAAACGGTTTTTAGTAGATTTTCATTGCCGATTAAATGTGGGGCCAAACCAGTAGAGTATTTCAACAAATCTGGTTCTGTTATAAAATATCTTTGCTCACCTGGCGAGATAATTGTAGATTATACAAGGGCTGCTTGCAGCCTGAAGTGTAATATTAATTATACGAGAAATACGAGGCAAGATTTAACAATGCAATATCTCTTTATTCACTCAAAATACAGTGATTTAGTAGCAACATTAACTAATAAAGAAAGTAACGTAATGTCATCCTATATAAACGCTGGCTCAGACCGTTGGCTCTTGTCTTTGAAATGAACGACTCGTATCCAGCTAAAAAGAAACAAGATAACCACCATAACACACATAATTAAGGGTGGGCTAACGGGAGGGATTGCATTGTTAAATCTCGCCTCGTATTTCTCGTATAATTAATATTACACTTCAGGCTGCAATAATCTACAATTATACTTCAAAATACTCAGCTCAATTTAACAATGCATGTTCAAAGCATTATCCTTTTCCACTAGACAGAACTGCCCTGCCTGGAGCGGTATTAAATTGGGGACGATAATAGAATTTAACAAAAATATTCTGTTGAGACCAATCTGCAAACTGCAAAATATCTGAAATCGAAAAACCCTGTTGTGCTACCTCAGTGTTAACAGCTCTACGAATAGAATGCCCTTTGAATGTGGAAGTATCAATACCAGCCAATTGTAAAAGCTCTTTTAACCACCTAGCGACTGTTGAGGAGGAGACTGGTTTGTGAGGGTTTATGTATGATAAAAATAATTTGTTAGGCTTAGTGGGATCCGTTGGCCTCCATGGCATTTACATACACACAATAGATCGTTTTCAGGTTAACTGGCATGAAAGCAGCATTTGAGAATCTCACCCTGTTTAACATTTTTTGTCAAATCTGGGAGTTTAAACTCAATCCCTTCTGGATGAATATATCTAAAACGTAAATCCCGGGGTTTTTTTTTTTAATTTTTTTTTTTTTAAGCTTTATTAAGAAAACTTTGCAGCTGCGAAAGCAAGCTGAATTGCGTTATCGTACATTAAAATCTAGATTTATACTATATACAATAAAATATATTACAAATAATGCTGAATAGCAAAGGGAATGTAGCTTTTCTTAAACCGTTCCGTTCGGCATTTAACCAGTGATAAACTCCGCTTCTGTCTCAAGTTATAAGTTATCGGTTCTCTCTTCGGTAAGAGTTCAGAAAGTTTGTCATTATTAATAGTTAACTTCCTAAAAAACTTTTTACACAGATTATCTCTTCTTGTCGAGAGAGAATAAAGGCCACTTTTGATTAGTGACTCATCGTAGTTTAACTCAGGGAAAATGATTGCAAGAGCTCTTTTTTGTACACTTTCGATGATATCTGCTAAGTAATTTGGAAGTGACGTGTGCCATACCGGGCAAGCATACTCGAGTGTCGGTCTTACGAAAGAGCAGTAAACGGTACATAGGTGACTTTGATTAAGGCCAGATCTTTTTAGGATACGAAGAACATACAGACGCTTGGAAGCTTTCGAGGTGATCTTATCGACGTGTAGGTTCCAAGTAAGGTCTGCTGTAATCCACAAACCCAAAAGTTTGAAGGATTTGACGTTTTCAATCTCATTACCGTTAATACGCAGTGGTTCTATCTCGAGGGGCTGTTTAAGGAAACTAATTTGCATTTCCTTTGTCTTCCTTACGTTGATATTCATACAGTTAGAGGATGACCACAAAGTAATTTGATCAATCTGGCTCTGGAGATTGGAGGTGGAGTTCTTGTTTAAAATTTCAGATGTAGTACAGTCGTCAACATATTTAATAATTGGATCTGTGTTTCTGGTAGAGGTCGTGGCAAGATCGTTGATCATAACTATAAAAAGGATGGGACCAAGTTTGGTTCCTTGTGGAACTCCAGCATGTTTAGGTAACCAGTCAGAAAAACAATCGGCAAGTTTGACTCTTTGTTGGCGGTTGTGAAGAAAGTCAGCAATCCAGTTAATTAGTAACGGGTGAACATCCAGGGCCTGTAATTTACGCAAAATGATGTTGTGGTCTATGCGATCAAACGCTTTGGCAAAATCAATCATACATGTTCGAACGATGTTCCCAGGTGCATCAATTCCTTTAAGCCAATTGTAAGCTTTATTAGAGCATGAGTTGTTGATGAATTTTTCATGCATCCATACTGGTGAGGATCAAGGAAGGGTATGAGGTAGTCCCAGAGCCACTTACAAACGAAACTTTCGAGCGTTTTACTAAGAACACTCGTAAGCGAGATCGGTCGTAAATCATCTTCAGCAGAACTAATCACACTTTCTTTAGGGATTGGTATGACGTCTGCGCATTTCCACAGCGTTGGTACAAAGCCTTCTTGGATGGAAACATTAAAAATGTGACAGATTGGATAAGCTAAAGAGTGGCAATATTTTTTTAGTAACCAATTGGGGATGTTATCTGGGCCAACAGATTTATGAACCTTAATATTCGATAAGGCACTTTCGACACTGTCCACCGAGATGAAAAAACTATCGGGGATATCATTTATAGGCAATGGGCTCCATGAGTTAGGGTCAATGTCATTTGCTACATTAGCAAACGCTTCATTAATAAAATTGACTAGGGGAGGGCCAGTTAGGATTTCATTTTGGTGCATGATATGAATGAGTGGTTTCTTTTTGGAGGTACCTGATAGGTTTTTGATTTCATTCCACCAATTGTGTGAAGATGATTGTGTATCATTTAACCTCGTGTTAAAATATTTCCGTTTAGCTGATTTACAGGCTTTATTTATAAGGTTTCTATAAAACTTGTAGCAGGATGATTGTTTATTTTTGTCTCTTTTTAACTGCTTCTTTAATCTCAGGCGTTATCCAAGGTTTGTCTGTCGGGTGCACCTTGAATGATTTTATTGGAAAGTGCTTGTCCATTAATTTATTCAATTCATTTAAAAAATAATTAAGCTTCGATTGACACGTGGGTAGGTGGTAAATAGGTGTCCAATTGACTTTATTGAGGTCATCTTCGAACGGTTGTCTCCTACTGGGGGGATATCTTCGTTTGCGAACCGTTTTGGCAGGTGCATGGTGTGGAAGTTGACATGGTTTCAAGACAACAGAAGAATGGTCAGAACTTCCAATGGGAGCATGAGTCTCTGCTTTGTTGTAAAACATCGAAGCGTTGGTGAATATCTTATCTAGAATATTGTTGTTTCTAGTTGGGTGACAAACTAAATTTTTTAGTTTGAAGGTGGAGCAGATTCTAGAATGTTTGAACTGATTGAAGTCCCCTGCGAGGATTATAGCCGCATTTGGATTCTTCATAAGAGCCAAATCTAACGAGTCACATAAGTGTTGGTGTAGGATATAATCGTCGGCTTTAGGAGGGTGATAAATTGCGGCGAGGATAATAGAGCTGATTCCCCGTGGAAAGGCGGTCAGGTTTTAGTAAAAGCCAAAGGCATTCAACATCCTGATTGTTCAGTTCGATTAGAGGAGAGTGTTTTAAATTCTCTTTGACATAAATGCAAACACCACCGCCACGTTTGTCTAAGCATCTGTCTTTTCTATAGATGTTATATTGTGGTATACTAATTAAGCTGTCCGAGACATTAGGTGATAGCCATGTTTCTGTGATTATTCCGACATCTGGACTTATGGTTTGGAGGGTAGCTGAAAGTTCGTCTATATTGTTTACCAGGGATCTGGTATTGCTGACAAATAATTGGGGAAAGCCACGGAAGGTTTCACAAGATTTATTTGTTAGTTGAATGTTTAATAAGTTATATTTGTTGGCTTGTTTTGACGCCGCCGAAAGGATTAATCGGTTTAGTACTGAACGAACAGTAATTCGTGTCTTAATAGGCTGCTTAATCGAGGGTCGCACGTTTTTACGACCACGTTTTCCTCTTTTGGCAATATTTAAAGCTTGTAATCTCACCCAAACATAACTTGGAAGTGGTTTAGTTGGCGACATATATCTTGACAGCGTTGTATTCGGCGAAGCATGACTTGGATGAATAGTCGAGATCAAGTTAGACGATTTCCACCAATTTCTCAAGGATAGCAAAAAGTTTCTCGAGTAGGACATGTTCAACTTGGTATACGAGAATTAGTGAATTCAAATGAGGCAAAAACGAAGCTTCAAAAGTATTTTAAAAGCCAAAAGAACCGATTAAGATCGGAGCAAATTTTTAAGCAGCCATTTCGGCGCTATTTACATGATTGCTAGACCCAAAGCTCTATCAGGAGCAGTTAGTGCTAGAAGGCCCACCAATTTGTATGATAATAGTTTGGTGGAAAGCTGGTTATTTGGACCCAAAGAAGCTACAAAATGTATCAGTTTACTGACTTGCCTTGTCTGGGCGTAGCGAGGTTGTGGTGGGCGAAGGTGATACACGCCCTTTAGCAACTGTGAAACCAATGGATGACATCCTACTTTGTGGCCGTCTATTAAGGGTAGAACTGTAGAGAGAGCAGAAGGATAGACATTAATTGTTCTATACGCTTTTCCTTCATGAAACTGTGCAGTGAAAAAATCTAAAATGTTGTTTAGAGATGGTGAAAGGGGATTGATATTGACCCTTTCAGCACACCAGCTACGCCACTTGTTCCATGCGGAGAAATATGAACTAGTGGTGTTTCTTCTCCAAGCTACCAACAGGATTTCTCTAGTTTGTTGAGAAATTATTTCTGTTTGGTAGCTACTGTTGACAGTAGCCACCCAGCTAGTTGAAATTGATGAAGAGGATGGTTCTTGTCCCCTTTCGTCAACAGATCCTCTTGAATGGGTAATAGGAGAGGGAAATCTATGCACAGTTCCAATAATAGGGGGTACCATATTTGGGTAGGCCAAACTGGTGCCACCAGCCCAAAGTGTTCTACTCTCTGATTCTGAATTTGTTGCAGACATCGACCGATCATTGCAAATGGGGGAAATGCATAGCCCCGAAATGTGGCCCAGTTTAGGGTGAGGGCATCTGTGTGTACTGTTGATGGGTCTGGTCTCCAACTCACATAGTTGTCTAGCTGAAATGTCAGGCGAGATGCAAACAGGTCTATGTTCAGAGGACCCCATTTCTGATATAATTGGTTGAAAATTATCGGGTTTAGTTTCCAATCGCTGGAATCTAAAAACACCCTGGATACGCGATCCGCCTGCACATTTTGTAGCCCTGGGATGTACTGTGCTGTTACCCGTACATTGTGAGTTAAACACCATTCCCACAGATTTTTTGGCTAATAGGAACAGAAGGTGGGAGTGAGTGCCTCCCATCTTGTTTATGTATGTTACTGCTGTGACATTGTCCATTAGTAGAAGCACTTGGGCTTTTGCCTTGGACTTTGTAAAACACTTGATTGCAAGGGACCCTGCTAGTAGTTCTAGGTAGTTTATGTGATGTGAGCTCTCCTGTGGAGACCATCTCCCCCCAGTTGGGACTCCTTGGCAATGAGCACCCCAACGCTGGAGAGATGCATCGGTTTCGATTGTAAGGTCTGTTGATTGACGGAGTAGGGCCCTTCCATTCCATGCAACTAAATTGTCCTTCCACCACTGCACCTCCTGCATAGAATCTGGATTGAGGTATACCAGAGCTTCGTAAGACTTGTGCCTTTTTAGGACACAGTTATTTGCTTGCTGGAGGTAACGGTAGTGTAGTGGTGCAGGAAATACGGCCTGAATTGACGAAGATAGGAGGCCTAGGAATTTTGCAAACTTTCGAACTGGTGTGAATGGGTTGTTCAAGAGTTTTTGACAGTTTAGTCGGACTTTCTTTATTTTGTCCGATGGGAGGCTCAGACTCGTAGTGACATAGTTTACTATGTATCCCAAAAACTCTATTTGTTGGGATGGCACTAAGACTGACTTTGGGTAATTCACCACAAATCCCAGTCCCTCGAGAATGTTCAACGTTGTCGCTGCATGTTGAAGGGCAAGTTGTTTTGACTCGCCCATTATAAGAAAATCGTCTAGGTAAGCTATTAGACGGACCCCCCTCTGCCTGAAAATTGACAAAACTGGTTTCATTAGTTTTGTGAACACTCTTGGGGCACTCGCAAGTCCAAATGGGAGGCAAGAAAACTCCAGAAGGGAGTCCTTCCATAGAAATCGAAGGAGCTTCTGGTGTTTCTTCCAAACAGGTACCGTTACGTATGCATCCTTTAAGTCTATTTTTACTAAATAATCGCCTTTCCTTAAAAGATATGTTAACATAATAATGGATTGATTCCATTTTGAAGTGCTCGTAAGGTATGAAACCATTGAGAGGTTTTAGGTTGATGACTGGCCGGTGGCCGCCACCCTTCTTGGCCACTACAAAAAGGGAGCTGATGAACCCCGGGTCGAGTAGGGAGCTGACCGAAACGTAATGGACTGCTTGTTTTTGTCCTTGGACTTCCTGGTCTATTAGCAGTTGGTCCTCTTGTGAAGTATAAATGGTTACAGGAGAATACTCCTGCACTGGATTGCTGATAAATTGTATTTGATAACCTTGGGCTACTTGAAATACCCAAGGATCTCTGGTTATTTTTTCCCACGCTGTTAAAAAATGTTTTAACCGACCGGCTATTGGTAGATTGGAATAGCTTAGAAGATTTTGATACATACCTGGTGGTAGGTGGTTTGGACGTCGCACCGACGTCACTGCCTTGGTTGGAATTGGCGAGGAGAGGTGAATGTGTGGGCTCTGCCAAAACCTCTGAATTTGTTGATTGGAGTTTGATTCCTTCGCATTGAATGGAAGAACCCTTGACGTGATTGACCTCTGCCGCCCCGGAACCGCCCTTGAAATCTCCGAGGGGCAGACCCGGGAAAAAACTGCCTGCCAGCTTTCTTGGCTTGTGCAAAAGTGTTCGCCGTTTCTGTGCGAAGTTTGAGTCGCGATTCAAACCCATCGCCAAACAACTGCTTGCCCGCATCTGGAAAGTCTTCTTTACCCAGAGATGAGAGATAGCGGTTGAGTTTGGTTAGAACCTGCTCACGACGTTTTGCTGGGAGTTGGGCAGATGTGTCTCCCACAAGGAGGATAGCTTTCTTGACACAATTAAACATCGCAGCGACAGTGGCAGTATCCAGAGTGACGCTAGCTTCCGAGATAGACTCATGCATGATATTTATGTTCTCATACATTGTACATAGTGGCCCCAGGATGTCAAGGACTTTATCCTGCATTTCTCTCAATGCAGCATCTGACGATTTTGCACCGCTTATCATGGGTGGTAAATAACTATCCAAGTTCGGAGTCCAAGCTGCAACGGACACCGGTCTGGGGAATTCTCGGACAATTGCTCGGCGATCAAAACGGGGCAAAGTTTTAAGCATAATATTCAGCAAAGCATCAAGTTCCTCGCTTGCTTCCCAGCGTGAACTTGTAGGAAGAGTTCCGTCAAGTTCGCTTTGGTCAACGTCCGAGTGTCCTTCGGATCAATGTCATTTGACTCAAAACGAGTTCGTTTATCTGGAATATGTTCGTCGCTCTGTGTGAGATCGACTGTATCTGACATTCTTCTCTTATTTCTCTGCACCGTTTGGTCCACAGATGCTCCGGTGAGTTCGTGATCTGTCGAATGGCCCAAAGGCGCTGCGACATTTTAAACACTGGTAAACTCGGCTTAATAGCCGACAGAACTGCTTGTGAAAGGGCGGCAAGAACCGACTGGTCGGTAACAAGCGCCTGAACCATCGATCTCGCTGACGATTGATCATTTTTACTTACGTCGTCCGAAGGATTGACTTGAATTGACTGACTTTCTTCTCCAGAATTTTATTTTGCGGCCATCTTGACGAGGAGTGAATTAAAAAGACAAGAGCCAACGGTTGAGACAGCGGTTATATAGGATGACATTCGTTATTTTACTTTCTTTATTAGTTAATGTTGCTACTAAATCACTGTATTTTGAGTGAATAAAGAGATATTGCATTGTTAAATTGATCTGAGTATTTTGAAGTATAATTTGCTTTTCCTTCACATGTACCCAGAGGAGGTCGGACAGCAGGCCGTAAAGCATCATGGGAATTGAGCGCCTAACTCCACGCGTGGCTTCATTGACTGTTGACTGTCGAGGAGTGAACATCTCTCTGACTAAACCAATGTTTGCCTAAACCAATGTATTGTTGCGATCCTCATTATGACCCTCATTATACCAAGGTTACCTTTTTTTAAATTGCATGGGACGTGCTGTCATTTTAGCTTTATAAATAATCCGTCTGAGCCAAGGAATTGTGTTATTCCCAATAGCGAGGCTCTTCTTTCTAAGTTGGATGGCGTTAAATCTCCGTGTATCATCAACGTGAAAACAAGCGCAGTATTTAAGGTTGGTATACTACAATGCATTACAGTTATCTTGTTATTTAGTCAAATTTCCGCTTTGTTGTTTTTATTCTTGTACTGTAATTTTATAAATACACTGTACAAAATTATGGCGTAATATTTGTGTTTAATGCCTCGAGTAGTTACATATTTTTCAATTTTCATCTGTAAAATATTGCCATATTTGTGTGTTGTTCTAATATTACTGTAAATAGTGACACACTTTTGCATTAGATTGCTAAGTTTAGAGATTACAGTGTATGTATAAAATAATAAAATAAAAATTTTCTTGTTATGATTTTGTAGAAAGAGATCTACTTGAGTGGTTGGCTGGTCTTGAACCTGATCAGGATGGATATGGTAATGAGGTGATAGGGCAGAAAGTGGTGACCAGTTAAGTGATGAGGATGAAAGTGAGAAGGACGAAATCACCCATGCTGTACCATTCAAGTACATCGGTGCTGCTCATGAGAAAAACTACCAACATCATTTGGAACAGGCATACCTTGCTCTTCATGGACAAGATAAACCAGTGAATGTAAGAATACGGCCAGAGCCATTGAATCCAATGGACCCAAGTGCTTATTGCAATTATGGAACTGGATTATGGAACTGGATGGACACATGTTGATTATATTGCTTCTGAACTATGCAAGTATTTGCACCCACTAATTGCCGCAGGAGATATCTTAGAGGTCGATATTCAGCATATCAAGTATAGGGTTGACTTTTTAAAAAAGGATTTTATCCAAAAATTTTCATAAAGCGACGTGGTGAGTGGTAAGGAAGAGCATGAGTGTACGTTGACAGATGTTTGTGATATAATAGCAACTGACTAGGTTTAGCAAGTTATAGAAATGCTGTTATTTCAATTGGCTAACTTTTTAGATTTTTTTTCAGTATTTTTAAACAAAAACTAGGTTAATCATAAGTGGGTGCAATTAAAACAATGTCTGTCATGCACACTCATGCAATTAAGTACATAATTGTAACATGTGCTGTATTAATTAATAAAAAAAAAGTTTATACATTCACTTGACCAACTTTGTGAGTAATTTTTCATTAAAATTAATGCAACAATAAAACAAAAATCTGTCTATTTATATACATATTGATCAAATGTCCCACAATAACATCTGCTGATACTTTGTGGTACATTACATGAGAATACAAAAAAAACCTGCATATAAGAAGTACCATTTCTCAAACTTTATCTGAATTAGTTGTGTAACAGCATTACAAAATACTGTTAAAAAAAGGCCAAGTGGGCCTCCATTGGTGAATGGTCAAATTAATGTACTGTAATATACCTGCCCTTGTAAAATTAATTTAAAAAAAGTTAATTAAGATTCTTTACAATACAGTTTTGCTCATCAATTTGACCTGATTCTATATTTTGGGCGCAAACAGTGTTGTAGCATAAATTGCTGGTGGTTGGTCAATGGTTCTTACTACAATGGTTATTTTATGTAGGTCTTTACTGTACATTTCCTTATATTTACTCAGATTATGAACAACACTGCAACATGACTCTGTAGCATTTTGCATGCTACAAAACGGAACACTGCAGATGTACACATACATTAACTGTCTTGTATGTGCAATATAAACTACAAACTATATATTTTAATGTCAACAAATCATTAACATATGTGTCTATGTACAGTATTCTATGGAGCAGGTGGTGGTGGTAAGCTCTCTGCCGGTTTGAAATGGGCTGTTCTGACACCACGCTGAGGGATCACTGCTCGATTTGCCACAAAAACCCCAGGATATGCGTACACGGTCCAGTCGTTCTACACCACTACTAGATGGTACGTTGAATGATTGTAATGAACCGTCCTTGTATATGTCATTATCCAAATT
The DNA here is from genome assembly GCA_016169945.1 of Trachythela sp. YZ-2020. Taxonomy (NCBI): domain Eukaryota; kingdom Metazoa; phylum Cnidaria; class Anthozoa; order Malacalcyonacea; family Clavulariidae; genus Trachythela; species Trachythela sp. YZ-2020. Next base: position 46,216 of record JADLSH010000302.1, on the reverse strand, counting down.
TAATGATGATGCTTAATTCTTGCAGACAAAATCATTGACAAAAATATAATCCAGCCAAAATCACGAATTTCAAATCTAAAACAGCCAAGCAATAAATTTCACTTATAAAATATTGTTACAGAAGTGCTTTAATTATTTACATACTTTAAACAATATATATAATCCATAATATATCGAAACTTCTATATAGTATATCAAATTTCTTTAGAAAAAAGCGAGTAATAGCAGTTCAATATCGATCTGAGCGACAAGGCAGCATATTTTACAAAGGGCTATATTCAACGATGAATATCTCGAAAATGCTTGCGGGACCGAGGGGGCCGGCTGGATAGAATTAAAGATCATACTTTTGTTTAACTAATTGTGAAAAAATTGCGAAATCGAACCATGGAAATTTGAGATTTTTTTCTTCAAAGATTGTTGACAGAAACGGCATTAAATTACATCGCGACGGCATAGCGCCTAAGTGAGATGTCAAAATAAACTGGAAAATGACGCTTACCTTTCAAGATACCGTTCCAATGGGTAGATTGACTGTTGTAAAAGTAGTATCGCGTATTTATGAGCCCTATGTAAATTTTGGATGCACAAGCATCATGCGAGCATGAGGAAAATGGCGCAAACTGATTGGTCGAGTTATTCGCCCAGATTCGCCTAATAGGCTGTCCGACCTCCTCTGACATGTACCTGTTGTCATAAGAAAATGTATGAAAGAAAGACCCATTTACGTTTAAGACTATTTCTTAAACGCGAGAAAATAATTTCATTTTTCCATTTTTACACTTCTAAATTTGCTACTAATTAATCAAGAATATAGCTATTATACTTAACCTGGCTATTTTTGCAATTTTTATACGTTAATTTTCACAAAAATCTTGGGCAAATAATATGTCATAAAAGTAAAAAATGGACACTGAACTCAGTCTCAAGTGCAATATGAAGTAAACAGGGCTCGTTTTGCAGATCTGTCCTAAAACGATTTATTACGTCCGATTAACAAAAATACAAAAAATAGGTACGCTAAGCGAACATGTATCTGCGTAAAGGGAATTTAGTGGTAGCTGCATGTGAAAACCTGCATTCACATTTTGTAATTTCTCCTGAATAATCAAAATAGCACGGGACAATTGAAATCATTACTTAGTATTCTGATAACATATTAGATGTTAAAGGCAAATATGAAACACATGTAAAAAATCTAAAAAAATTGGATAATAGATTAGTAATAATAGAAGGAATTATTCCTTTTGTATGAGAGAATTTACGACTTATCTTTTATAGTTTACCGTTACTTTGACAGTAGGGCTATCTATATACGGGACAAAATAAGACGCGTCTTATGTAAGACGCGAACTTTACTATTTATACGAGCGCATCTTATATAAGACGCGAAGGTATTGTATAAATGATTTGCGTCTTATTTTTTAGTAGTTTGAGCTCGAGCCTTGGTTTTATAAAACCATGTCTATGGGTCCCATTTTGTTTGAGCTGTTCTAGGTTTCACTCGCTAACTTTTTGCTAAATTTGTCTTATGTAAGATGCGAAAAGCCATTCATACGAGGGGTTTTGTGGCTTATTTTAGACACGACCAAATAGGAAAGCTAAAACTTCTGTTCTTATCTAAGTCGCGTCTATCCAAGAACCAACTTCGATAAGACGCAAACAAGAATTTGTGCCTTTTCTACATCAAGTTCACGTCTTATTTTGTCCGTATAAATGGCCCTATTGTGTGTCGGAATAGAAAAAAACCCAATTTGTTTGTGCTTGTAATAATTGTATACGGATCGGCACGAAGCGAATGTTATTTCAAACTGAGTTGGGGATGGGGTTGTCAAATGTTAAAACGTGTTAAAAAGTGGGTTGACAAGATCTTCCTTTAAAAAATAAGTAATAATCATTGATGGTGCTTGCAGTCACACAATCGCTAAGATTCAATATTCCAGAACCAATTCTGGATCTCAGTTCAGACAGAAACTTTGTCTTTGAGTCAAATGCATTTGCAGGAATAACAACTGTTCTATACATGAGGAAAACGATGATATAATATTGTAATTGGAGATAACCTTAATTAAAAACGTTTGTTTTAAAATTGACATTAAAGGCCATTAAATAGTACTTGTGGTGCTCGCATGTGCTATCCAATTATCGCGCCAATTGCAAAATGGTTCCGCTGCGTTGAAACTTTTTGAACGTATCATACTGGACAAATTTGCTTAACCCCATCACGTCGGGACCCAAGATAGCCGTTGAGGATTTTCTTGGGCTACCCCCGGTTGAAATGGTGCAAAAATGGGCAAGTAAGGGTGGAACAGGGGGAGGGGGTGGAAGGGTTGCAATGAACACTTAATTTCCGAATAAGATTGTCTTAAATGTTTTTATACGGATGTTCAAAATCATTAGTTACAGGTAATTTTTGAACCCTGGCCCTTGCGCCAAAGCCAAGGCCAAGGCGCAATAAAATTATAGAATTTGAGGTAGATCCGTGAAATGGTATTTCCTGCATTCTGGGTAAACGTTTTATAGCATTCAGAGAGTTATAAACCTAAAATACACAATTTAGACCGCAAATTTCAGCTACTATAAATGATATAATCTATTAAATAGGATATTGGATCTTGTTATATGTATTATTTTCATTTTGGCGACACTCGCAAGAACGTTCATGGCGTCAGTGTATGGACGATTTAATTTAGGCAACTGGAAAATTAGGTAGTTGAGAGCAAAATACTATCGGCTGCGAGGGAGACTACAATAATTAAATGTGATGTTTAGAATTTCGTGTCTGACTCTGCTGCAGCAGATAATTTTTATAAATTTCTTTATTATGTCACATTATTTTGTCATCTTAATGCTACGCAGTGAGATCGAACGGCCGCATTGGATTTGGGCAGTTCTTCAACTATAGATATATGCGGCTGCAAAACAGTGGAAAGGGATTTCTTTTTCTTCAAGCACTTTTCAATTCTCAGTTTGTATCGTTATTGCTCAACGCAAGTGATGCTATGATACTAGTGACACCACTCAAGTCTGTGAATCCTGTCCCTAATAACTTTAGCACTTAAGAGTTTTAGCACTGACAGCACTGCATGTGAACGTAATTTCTAAAAACTAAAGGCAGTATGACATGAACTCTCATGCGCAGTACTCAATGTAACTGAAAGTCAGAGAACAAGTTTCTGCTCAATTTCCAATTAGTGTAATTAGATCTAAATATAAAAACTTTTCTTATACAAGGTGGTCATTAGTATGTGTGTACATATTTTGTTTATTTAATTGTGTTGCCATTCAACTTATTGGAGCAGCACACATTTTTGAATTGACTTTTCGATTTAGAATTAGGGGGGTTGAGAAGTCGGTCTGAATTTATGAGTGGGTCTCATTTCGAAACTTCACACCCCCAAGCCAAAATCGATATGTACGCCCCTGAACATATCACATGATTTGACGTCATGAATCATGATAAATTTGGGTGGAATGGAATACACTTGTTAGTTGTTAAGTTGCCACACTGCCAAAAGTTCGCCAGTCTTTCGGCCATATAACCATATTGTATACTTATTCATATAAACATATATTTTTCTTGGAGTCTGCATTACGTTGCACTTTCGGATTCCTCACATATTTTCATTAAAATCAGCATGCTTTATTGTTACTGCATTAAAACGACAACAAAATTCCGACTGCCGGCGGATATGTTGGCAACTGCGTTAAAACTATAGCTTCTAAAAGTTATGGGGTGATGTAATATTTTTATGTGGGGGTGGGAAATATGGGCCTAAACGCGAGGATAAAGTAAAAATGAAAACTAGGTGTACCGGGCCAAGAACAAAGTCAAAGTCCAAAGACAAAGTGCTTATTGCTTTTAACTAGCGCAGTCTTGTTAAAAAATACCTATAATTTTATAACAATAATAAATTAAGAGGGGAAATTTAATAAATTTGGAAGAGGAATTGCGATGAATTGATTTTCCGGCGCTAACGTGTTTTTGTACGTGGCGATCCTGAATTGCAACACATACGTCACGCTGCGAGGGGAAAATCTCTCTTAAAAAGGGAACGAGATTAAAAAATCATGTGATTTTTTTGTGATTTTTGTGATTTTTCTACTTTTTTTGTGACTTGTCAATCTATTTTTTGTGATTTTTCTGAACGTGTGCTAGCCATGCTGGCTCAAATTTCGTAACAGAAAGCCTGTCAGTGTCCGCCTGTCTAGTTGCATTGGTTTCTTGATTATGCGAAGGCTTAAAATTCAGAATATTTTTTGTAAAAAACGGTCGAAGGACGCAGATATCGATATTCTTTGCTTGCACATGACGTCACTACGTGTCATTAGGCGCCATCTTGGTTGATTTTAAAGTTTTGTCCAGCCGTTTACATCGAAATTGTTGAGTTACTTTAATATTTTTGGTTTGTTTTGAAAACATCTTACTGTATTATGAATAGTATACGTTTTCTGACACAATACGAAAAAGAATGAAGAATATAGATTTTTAGTTGCCACGAAAATCAACCAAGATGGCGTCGATTGCAAACGAGCAATACAATCCTGATGAGACTCAACCGGATCGGAGTGTTTACTGACGATTTCATCAAATTATTGGAATAAAAAGCATATCGATCTTGAAACATAATGACACGAAAACGTAAAGAAATCAAGTATGCAGCGTAGCTTTCAAAAGTTCTAATTGGCACGCTGTATGAACAAAAATAAAAATTGCATGAAAAATTAAACGTAAAACTGAAATTGAAAAGTTAACTATAGAAATCAGGATATTAAAATATTGGATTTCACCATTTTCATATAGACAATTTGATTAAAATTATTAAAAAACGTCAGGTTGGCACTTACTTTGTTTCCAACTTTGAAAGAGTATTTGAAGTGCAAACACAAACCCAGTATCCATACTTTTCTAGTTCAGACGTCAACAGTTGACCCAAGAGTTTTAGGCTAAAATCACCAAACATTTGGGAGCTACCATCGGAGTCCACACAATATGTTTTACCATTATCGACAACAAAACGAAGTCCCTGTGTTATTCGAAAACATACCAAAAATAAACCAGATTATCAATGGACTATTAACTAAACTAACCGATATGGGCTGTTTACATTATAGAGTCTAGATTGAGTCCAACATCATCAAGGATTATCATCTCCTAGCTATAGCCGATCGAGAGATCCCACGTTCCATAACCATATTGATTTTTGACTCACTGATGAAATAGAGGAGTTATACAAGGAAGCCAAGCATATTGAACAAGGTTTTATTACATTAATGTACAAAAAAGCACACGTACATAGTACAATAAGGTAAAACTTTCTGATAAATATTGTAATTGTAATTTTCATGTACCTGCTCACTACCACGGGATCGATTATTTTCAACGTTTTCATCCATTACAACCAGAATTTTCACAGTGCACGTGTATTCAGTCAACTATAGTAACAAACTACACACCAATCTCGGCATCTCGCACTATATATCGTGACGTCACATTACGTTACATCGTTATGCAATTAGATACGAAATACGTAATTTACATACCTCTCTAATCAACACCGAGTATCTAAAGGTCATTATATATGCATACCAAGCTGTTTAAATTATTGTCACTGGAGTGAATAACTCGACAATACAGTGCATTTGATAATTAAGAGTAATTAATTGTGGAAATTTAGTACTTTCACGTTTGACAGGCTATACTCTTATAATTAATATCTGTGAAAGGGTGGCAACTAAATACAAGATAATTTAGATGCATGGCCGGTGAGCGAAATTTTAAGTGGAGCTTGTATGTATGCAGTGTGGTACGTAATGTTTGTTCGCTTTGAATAGACCTACTGAAATTCGAATAAATTAGCATTCACCAAGATATCATCACCAAGATGCCTGCCAAGATCAAGGGCGTCAATCCTGTGGGAAAATTGAGCGGGCGAATTCCCCCCCCCTACTTTTTGGGCAGAGGGGAATCAATATATAATTATCTTCTCACCTTTTCCAGTTTTATTTATACGACATGTTCTGATAATCAGAATTCTGTAAAGTCTTCCTCCAAAGTGCATGAAATGGCGTTTCAGAGACTCTAGATTTCAACATTTTCTGGGCGAGCATACCCGCGTGCCCTCTATAGTGCCCTCGTCCTAGCGGCATGAGGCCTCAATAGACAATTTAGGTTTTGGCCGTCCCCTTTACCACGCCCTTTCGCCTGGCAAAACAAACTCACAATCCTAATTCTTAGACCAAGTTACACTCCTGTCGGGAAATGTATATAAATGACGCGGAAATGCCGGCCTGAAAACGTTAAACGTGTTATACATGCTTCCGTAACTATTAGCAGGCTCCATTTTCGCCCTTGGCCAAGATAAACGAACAGAAAAGAAAAGTCATTGTATAACCTCTTGCCCACCATCTTATTAGGACTTAGCTCACTTCGGAAATAGATTATTTTCTATAAGACGTACAATAGGGAATAAGAAAGTATTTTACTTGTTATGAAGTCTATGACATGTGTTTTGATTTGGAAATCAAGCAAACATTACGATTTCCAAAGCATCTTAGACTACGTACGTATGATGAATGGAAACAAACCTAATAATATAAGCTAGGCTGTTTTCTCCCACTTCAACCGCATCGTATCGTAATCGGCGTATTTCTTGCATGTTTCGTGAATCGTGAGCACTAGACCTAGGGTTGAAATAACGCCTTCGAGAAAAGACGGTTTCGTTACGATACAGTTGAAGTGGAAAACGGACTTACATCGTGTCGAGTCACCTTAAGGAAGCCAGTTTCATACGTTATAACGGAATACTTAATTTTAAGGAAGACTTTCTGATTCTGGTCTTTACGGGTGGCATATATAATAAGATAATACTTGGTAGTCGTAAACAGTGATGGATCAAAACAAGAACATATCTACGAATTCTAATAGTAAGCGAGGAAAAGGAACGTACTCAAACTGTGGAGGGCCATATGCTTGTCGATACAAAACAGAGAAATATTCGAGTTGTAGTTTTAATTTAGGTGGTACGTTTCAACCAAAAAACGTCAAACGTGCAAAAAGATGTAATCCTGAAGTTGTTCGCATCAGCCAAGGAATTTACTCGGTGAAGACCGGTAGAAAGGTCGATCGATGTTTTGTCATTAAAGAAGGTAAAAACACGATATGTCTGCACAAAGATTGTAAATTATTGTAAAGTACTGGAGAGCTTGAAAAATGTAAGTGCAAACATGTCAATGCAAACGAACAATTCCCTTCTAACAATCCTTTGGTTGTTTATCATCTAAACGAAGAAAGTATAGCTGCATATTCAGGAGATCTATCTGCAAAGACATTGTTAACCGACCTAGTAAAATGCATTCCGGAAAACAAGCCTTCAATTGCTCGTGTCACGGATTCGTCCTTAGTAGTTTTCGGACAACCTACGTCAACAAACACAATGGGATAATGTCATGTTCAGATTATTTCAGAAGCAAATAGATTATACAAGTGCACGAGTAAAAGTTGCCGCACGTTTGTTAGCAATTCGAAACAAAAAAAAGTTCGCTCGACCTGTCAACACTTGCATTTACTTTATTGTTTCCTGTATAAGCATGATTACAGAGCACATAATAAGAGCCCAGAGGCAGAGCCCTACCAGAGCTCGTGTACAACGTCTACGGCCGAACATCGGAATTCGGAAATCGGCACTGACACACTGTCGAGTGTCGACGGTGGCACACCTTTGTCAAGACAAAGTACATTAGATGTTGCTATCAGTTTATCCCTGCCGTACGAATTTCCAACTTCACTTATTCAAGCTATTTAAAAAAGAGATGCTGCTTCCATTCTAGACGTTGGGACGGGTTGGCCAGACTCCTACGAGCCTGCTGAAGTTATCTGTTCACTTTGCTAGTCTCCACCTACAGCATCACGACAACATCCTGGTCAAAATAGTAAAGACAATGCTTAGCTTTTAACAGAACTGAACCCATTTAAGAGAGTAAAATTATTTCTCAAATCGTGCAGCAATTCATTATGCAAGGCAATGCATCAGTCGAAAACCGTTCAAATAGGTGAGTTTTATATTATACGTGCTCTCACATTCTTTCACATACGATTGACCAATAATGTCTTCAATAGGGTCACGTGCCTGTCGGACATATTGCGATGTAGGACAGGAGCATGTAGAACAGTAGCTCGTCGCCGATTTGTTCTTGTTTAACTCACCTTTTTACAAAACACAAAACAAATGCTATGGCGAAGTAAAATAAAGTAAAGCAAAGAAAAGGATTTGGAAAATTAAAGACGCTTTCGGTCTCGCCCAATATTGAAGTCTCGACTTAATATGTTGCCATATTGGGCTCAGAAGAATACAATCAGGTATAATCCATGTTTACAGGAATGCAGATAAAGAAAGGCAATGCATGCATATGGCTATGGTGCAAAGGGTGCAAACGTCACGTACAGGGCAATTTTTGTGAGCATGCATACTCTGTTTTCAGGGTTACACAAATTCATAGCTATAGAAGTCTCAAAACGTTTATCTGTTTCCCAATTCATTGTTTACAAGTTCCTAACCTAACTCTAACAGCAGCTCATAACACCTATGCCAATATATGGCTATGCATGCTTCGATATTTGCATAATTGAACTATAATTTATAAGTTGTAAAGCGAGGAAAAGTTTATCTTCGTTCTCATAGAATTTTGAGAAAGTCTATTCGATCTCATGATCTTACTCGTGGTACAATAGTACCTACAGAAGTACAGCTATATTTCAGTTACGGTTGTCACATGCAATAGTCAAATGTACAATCCATTAATTAACAATTATTGGATGAGGTTGAGTATATTAACAATTATTGGATGAGGTTGAGCATAAACTATCGAGCCGAAGTTTGCGTTATCTGCCGAAGCGAAGCGGCGGATAACGCAAACTGAGGCTCGATAATTCCCGATATCATGCGAAAACCGAATTCAGTAATTGTTTTATTATATGCATTTATAAATGCAGAGGCCTTTAGAGAGATTTGTAGGCAAAAAGGAGCGGTAAAAAATTACGTCACCTACAGATATTTTCAACGTCGTGTAGGCAGGGGCGGATCTAGGGGTAGTCAACCCGGTCACGCGACTAGGGTAAAAAATTGTTAATTAATTCGAATTCAAATCGCAGTCCAGTTATCAAATTGGTTCAGTGGCGTCAGCATATTTAAGTTTGTAGTCCAGCAATTACATTGCGTTCAGCGGTAAAGGTTTATGTAAAGCAATATGATGATCAGTCAAAACTGCGGTCTTCCGCTTGAATCTTGACCGACTTGGTGGCAAATCTGGTCATTTGATTGGTTATCAGCGATGTTGACCACTTTCCGGGGAGTTCTGACCGGGCAACTCTTCAGGGGCACAAATATAAGCTCTGCCATTGGCCAATCTTAAAAAATATCTGAGTTCTCATTGGCTGCATAATTTTGACCGATCAGAGCGAGTCAGCCTGGTCAGCCTGAACAGCCTGATCAGCCTGAATATATTTATAGAACTGCAATTTAAAGGTTCAACAAAGTAGCACAGCCAGAAATCCCAATGTCTGCTAGTATTTACGAGACCGTACAGTCCGCGTTTGCGAAAAAACTTCAAGATATTGAAGTTGATCTAAAGAAGCGAATAGACGCTTCACCGAAGAGTTCTGTATTGAGCGCCATCAACAACACAAGCTTTTGCCTTGGGAGAAATTTTGGTGCCGAATCATATACATCCCGAAGTACGTTCGAGATCGAAAGAGCAACTGTTGTACGGCCCTAAGGTAAGGTCCTATACTGTTTATTTGTGCGCAAAGTATTGGCCCGCGTAGGTGATGAGGTGAACTGATTTACATAATATTGCGGTCACGACTTTGACTTGACGCTTTATCCCCGAGCCGGGCGATAGCCCGGGCGAGGGTACTAATTCTGCTCGGTTATTTATCACACCCGGAAAAAAGGAAATCCATGGGAGATCTTAAAGTTCATCAATAATCGCGGGCGCGTGGTTCAAGGTTGGTGGGTGGTCATCTCACTGATCTCAAAAGTACGGCAGATTGTCAGGAGTGGAGTGAGTGAGATTATAGAAAAACTTGATAAAGTCTGAATTAAATGTCGCTTTTGGAACTTTATTGGAAGAGCTGTGCCTGTGGGACGGATCTTATCGCTTTAACTTTAGCAAAAAAGATGTGTCCAAGCGACACCTGAACGAAAAAAAGTAAAATATATAGAGGCAGGTTTGTTATATTATTAAAACAATAAAAGTGTTGATGTATTTTTGTTCTAAAAACTCCTGCTTTATATTTATAGTTTTTCATTTATTTACGGTTAAAGTATCGTATATTTTATATGATGAAAAAGGTCTAAATTAAAAGGAGAACGAAATCATTTTTACGCTTATGTCTTAAACTGATTTCCTTTCAAAAAGTAATTTTTATCGGTAAAATACAGTTTAGTTTTGTGAACATTTCGAAACGTTATATTTGAACGGAATGTTGAATTTTACATTAGTTTACCTCATATAACGAATAATTACATACCTACATCATAAATTCGGGAATTCTATAGCTAAAACAACTATTTTTTAATTATTTTTGTACGATTTGTATCCTGTTTTCTCGCTAAATATTTGTATTATTTTGTGTCAGTGTTGCTATGACTACAGTGCTTCCACTACTTAAGAAATATTTCCGTTGCGTATCTTTCAAGAAACCATGTGAAAAACCTTAACTTCTATCTCTATATATATTTCCCGGTTTCCTTACAGTTTTCCTTTCAAGCTATTAGAGTATTGTTTTCCTACAAACTCATTTGAAATGAACAAAAACACTTATGTCAAGAAGTTCACTTATATGGCGCTGTCCTTTGAGTGTGTCATAAATGGAGAGGGGGGGTGGCGGGTGTAGGGAATTCAATTCTGGTATTTAGCGAAAATTATGCCTTAATCGAAGATACAAAACACGGCCACTGATTTACCGACTCCCATTTCCAGAAGAAAGACTGCCGGTGCAACGGCCTTTTCCTGCATTTTGCATCGCAGATTTTGCAACAAAAAAGCTTAGTATAACATTGGAAACTGTCGTTGTTTAGCTCTGGCGAGGGGTTGCTGCATGCATGTATTTCTAGTAATAATATACTTTATAGATAAGATTTACAGCGAACCAAGTTTAATACCCAGGCGAATCGGAAGTTTGTTTATGCTTTTTGTGGACTAATGTTAGTTTAATTCCCGAGCCGGGCGATAGCCCGGGCGAGGGTATTAATTCCGCCCGGTTATTTATCACACCCGGAAAAAGGAAATCCAAGGGAGATCTAAAGTTCATCAATAATCGCGGGCGCGTGGTTCAAGGTTGGTGGGTGGTCATCTCACTGATCTCAAAAGTATGGCAGATTGTCAGGAGTGGAGTGAGTGAGATTATAAAAAAACTTGAGAAAGTCTGAATTAAATGTCGCTTTTGGAACTTTATTGGAAGAGCTGTGTCTGTGGGACGGATCTTATCGCTTTAACTTTAGCAAAAAAGATAAGAAGAGTCCAAGCGACACCTGAACGAAAAAAATAAAATATATAGAGGCAGGTTTGTTATATTATTAAAACAATAAAAGTGTTGATGTATTTTTGTTCTAAAAACTCCTGCTTTATATATATAGTTTTTCATTTATTTACGGTTAAAATATCGTATATTTTATATGATGAAAAAAGTCTAAATTAAAAGGAGAACGAAATCATTTTTACGCTTATATCTTAAACTGGTTTCAATTCAAAATAATTCAATTCTGTTTTTTAGCGAAAATTATGCCTGAATCGAAGATACCAAACACGCTGCCACTGATTTACCGAATCCCATTTCCAGCAGAAGACTGCTGGTGTAACGGCCTTTTCCTGCGTTTTGCATCGCAGATTTTGCAACAAAAAGGCTTAGTATAATGTTGGAAACTGTCGTTGTTTAGCTGTGGCGAGGGGTTGCTGCATGCATGTATTTCTAGTATTATCTATATCTATACTGGATTTATATAATGTATATGGAGCAATATACAAAGGCAATACCACATGGAATAGCTTGGTGTAAATGTGTAATACGATCATGTGTTATTTTGTGAAATTCATGTTTTTAATCCACAGCCACAGACGTAGTTTCAAAGGGCAAACATTCAATGATTCAAATATTTAAATGTCTGATCAAGTGAAGTGAAATCCCTAAGGAGTGATTTGTTGGAGTCAGTGAGACTGAAAATTGCTATATGCGTCCCATCTTATGAGGTTAATTTTTGGCTGAAGCTGCTCCCAGAGTGCCGCAAATGGTGTTTCCGAGTTTCAAAAATCAAACTTTTTCTGGGTGTGCATGCCCCCAGACCCCTTTAGGTTGCTCGCGCCTTCGGCGCGAGGCCAATTTTGCACCTGCGGCGCAAACTTGAATTGTCAGATATTTTGACTAACGTACGAAAAATCCTGGATCCGCCCCTGCGTGTAGGTGGCAAGACATTGAGAATTATCTGTAGGTTTTTAGCCAATCACAATCGAGATTGCATCAGTAATGCATAATAACCCAATATATTCTTAAAATTAATGGGAATAATTATGCTACTAATTTCAGCCTCACTATTCTTATAATTGCAAATTGGTCGTAAAGTAGATTCTTTTTAAGGAAAAGGAATCTATAGCGTTCATGTGTTAGCTAGAGCCTAAGGCTAGAGCAACTAGAGACGAGTCCATTACTAGTTTTGAAAGGAAAGAAACATTTTTCGATATTATAACAGCGCCATCGGTTAGTTTACAAGCACATACTAGCAAAAATCTATATATTATTTATTTTACCTTTTCAAACATGGACATCCACCTACCAATATCATAGAAGCCAAGCTGGAATCCCTTTTCCTTATCGTTTTACGGCTTGCGCCGTAATTACGACCGGTTGTTTCAAAATGTAAATATCTCCAGACGTGTTTATTCTCTGGCAAGTGGCAACAGGACACGCGTCATTCGATAGCTTATGACTTCCTCTTTAAAATTATATTTAGTTTGTCCCGGTTCATATTACTTATCCAAATTAATTTGCATACATGTTCATAAATTATCTAAAAATTTTACAATTATTGTTGAAATAAATCGGAATTGCCAGGGCAAGATTTATTATTTTCGAGCAAATGTTAATTCCGAAATTGTAGCTCATGTAAAAAGGAATATTATTGGAAAGTTTCATTGCATTTGAAGAAGTAGAAGTATTTTTTTTTATTTTTTGAAAGTCGCATACAAAATGCCGAGATGTTGAAATTTGATTCCCGCACGCGCAAATTAATTACGAAATGCCATATAAGGTCAGTGTTGATTGCTATAAACCAATGAAAATCCGCCATCTAGGCAACTACATCACGAGGAATCGATTGCCGGTACTTTCAATACGCTAGGATGCAAAGCAGCGGAGATTTAGCTTCCGAAGTTGCACGAGCGTGCGCCGACAAAACCGGGATTTCGCAATAAAGACGGCATTTTCACGAGAAAAGTCGAGAATTGTCATAAAATGGCTAGTTTATTTAGTATGGATATTTAAATACATCCTTTCGAACAGGATTTTCAAGAGCTATCCAATGGTCACTCTTAGGAGTTTGTAGCGTGTAAACCAAAGGTAGGAAAGCGAAATGAATATATAATTAGTTTGTATTATTGTTAATTGGTAAACAATACAAAGTTCAGAGGTGTTTGAAAGGGGCTAAATTGGCCGCGTAGCATTGTAAACAAACACAATTTACTTCTCTAAAGACATCGTAAAACGCTGAATCGAACGGTGGTATTTTCATCTACATAGCATGCACTGAACCGAAGATATGAAAACTGCAAAAGTAAGACGATATCGTCTTACTTTAGTCAGCACAAAACGAACAGGAATTAAGTTAAAGGCACTGCAGGTTAGTTCTGAGTTTATCGTAATTCCTAAACGTTTAGCTGGCTGCCATGAACTACATGCGCGTATACTTGCGCCGGGAAAAATGGCTGTGTAACACCATGTCCATGTCGATATCTTTCTGCAAACACTAAAATTTCGCCTTCCTGCCATATTTTGTTGTGGCGACCGTTACATGATGGAGAAAGTGCGCATGTCTATAGGTTTTGCCCTGTTTCCGTCTGTTTGAATGTTTGCTTACCACCTTTCAATGTTACAGTTTCATGTTAAGTTGTTAACGCTCCCTAAGACTCAGGCTGTCTGGCACTTCTGTCCTAGCATCTCACCGGGTGTGAATAAGAACGTCTTAGCGACATTAGGGACTTTGAGGTCTTGTGTGAACGGGCTTATACTTTGGTCACATGGTGACTTGGAAATTAATATGGTAATTAATATGGAAAACACGGAGTTTAAGAACATTAAAAAACATGGAGTCAATGGAAAACACGGCGTTTGACGTCAGAAAAAAATATGGAAAACACGGAATCATGGAAAACGCGAAGTCTGAAGGGAAAATATTGGAAAACATGGAGTCTATGACGTACTGTCAACGTAAAAAAATGGAGAACTTGGAGTCTGGCATAAAATACGAGCATGAATATTATCTTTATAATTTCGGTTTTTCAAAGCTTGTGCTATAACGCAGTTAATGCTTTATACAGCCTAAATATATATTTAAGCGCTCAAGACTGATATATTCGGAAAATAAATTGCGCAAAACCAGTCATACGATTGCGTCGTAATTCCCTTGTTACTTGTATGTTGTGCAAATTGTTACACTCTTATTAACCGTGTATAAAGCATTATTGAAAAACAAGCCTAAAAAGTCTAAATATATTCAAACTACAATTGTTTATGTTGTTCATGTTTACACCTTGCACATATTTCCCCGTTGATTTTAGTTGTATTAAGCATTAGCCATTACAATACAGTAACTCGCCCTTTGAAACGACCGAAATTTGAAGGTATGTTCAGGCTCATATTTACGCCATATTTTTCCATATTTTCCGTTGACAATACTTTAAAGTCTGTGTCTTCCAATCTTTTTTACGTCAGATTCCGTATTTTCCATATGAATCCGTGTTTCCCATTTTTTCTTTAACGTCAGATTCTGTTTTAATATTTTAAACTCAATCAGCCTATACTAGTTCCTTTTCGCTTCCGCCTGTATATTCTAGGGTGGTAGTTTGTAAGGGAATTTCTGGTTGACCGAGATTCAGTTCAGAAGCATGGGAGACTGGGCCAGTTAAGATATTTTCCCAAACGGGCAGCCTGCAAAATTCCGGACAAGCCCGTTACCCGCCCGCGCATTGTACGTTAATTCAAGAATACCGGGGATGTTTATTGCCTCTATGTTTATTGTCTATGCTTGATGGCAAAACTGTTCATTACCTTTAATATAGACCGTATCCATGGGTCAAGAAACAATGCATGTATACGGGTACTCTATTTAAAGAAGTGCACTTTGCTGAAAACTGCAAGGCTGTTCTCATGTGGAGAAAAGAACCGTTAAAAAATATAGTATTATTAAGCTTAAAATTGTTCTTACTTTATCAGATCGAATATGTTAAAGATGTCAGCTACACCCAACGTTCCCTCGTAAACCCTCATGATTTCCAACAGAGGCTAAAGAGGAGGTGGTTGGAAAGGACAGTCCTAACTCGATGTGCGGAAAAATTTGAAGTCTCCTTCTCCTAAATTCCTCCAATAATGGCTCCAGCACTTGTAGGCCCAGTCTTATACAACACAGAGAATGAAAAGAAAAGTGTTTACCTCAGCGAAAATCAACAACCAGATGGTGAGCTGAATGAGACTGAGTTAGACTTCAATGATAATATTGCCGTTAGTTACCCACATAAATGTTCAGTATTTCAAAACATGTAGCGAGTAATGTTAAACACATTAAGCCATGCACAATGCATCTTACTCTGGCGTTGTCCTGCATGTGACGCCATACGATGTCGCTTGTCAACAGATCGAATATAGCGCGTAATTGGCAATCTTCAGCATAAATGAGTAGGGTTAGTTGTCATTAGTTTTTTTGTTGTTTCAAAATAAATAAGTACTATGTGTTAATCTTGTCAACAGGTGACCCTGCCATGCTACATCAAATTATCACAAAAGGAGAGGTTGATATTAGTTCAATTAACGACATAAGTCATGAGATGATTGTTCAAATATGCAAAACTTGTAATATTACATGCAGTTGAGAGTCAAAGGTAACTAAGCTTGCTCTATCTGAAATCAATATAGCAAATAGGTATATGTTGGTAGTCATAGCAACTGTTTTGCATTTCATTTACTCAAGACAACAGCAAATGATTTTACCTTTTATATTCCACCTTCCGTTAGGGACGGACCATTAGAAAAGTGATGGGGGGGGGAGGCGATATTCGGAGATGCAGTAATTTTTTTTGTACACCTATAAAGTTTCACTCGATGGCTGGAAATGCACATTGTTTAATTGAAATCTATTTTTACCTAAACCCATCTTTTGCACTAATGCCTTCTAAAAAAACACTGCTGCAACTGCTAGATAATAGATAAAACATGAGCAGTCGATCTTTATCTGATATACAAACTCGAACGGAAGGCGAGCGTTGTATATCAGATAAAGATCGGATTGCGAATATTTATCGTACTTATCAAACGCATACACATAAATGTCCATGTTTATCGACTATTTTAAAGATATAAGCTGTTTTAGCTGAGAAAATGGAACGAAAAGGTTATGTTAATCAAGACGAAATCTGTATCTGATTTAAAGACATTGATTAAATATTTATTTCTTTTGAATTTTCTTCATGAATTATTAGTGAGTTTGATAATCGTATTTAAAAATAACAAATGACGTCAATTCATTAACAAAATAAAAATAATACTTAATAACGTCCGTAACAGAATAGGCAAGTTAGCCATTAAGCCTGTCAAATATATTCATGATATCCCCTAAATAAATCATACTTCATAAACTTACTAAAATTCTATACAACGTTTGGCGTTTTTATTAAGGAGAATTCCGATCTCACGACGTAAAGCTTTTAAATCGAATGGCATAGTGAAATATTAATTTGGTTTAGCTATTTAATATTTTTTATTTTTTTCTAAATTTCGACAACATGGATTAGGGCTGGGCCGGTTCTTCTACAACTGTATGCATTTTCCTGAGTTGTCTCATACATGCGGCCATATATTGATCTAATACCTGACAAAGATCATTCAATGAGTGAAAATTACAATAAAGTGACCTCGGGTTCGGCAAGTTAACCAGGCCAACCCGCTCCATGTAATCACAACTGAAAAGAACGTTCACTTAACCTAGCCAACTCGCGGTTAACATGCCAACTCGGTTAATAGGCCAACTCGCACAATGACCACGTAACTGTCCCGGTGAAGTCATGTTCGACGATGTGAAATCTTTGTTCTGTATGTAAATCAGAATTCACCTAATTTATGGAAATATATATTGACAGTGTATTACATCAGCTTATACTTACGATTTTTAAATATTTACTTTTGTAGTCACTGCTGATTTCAGACATTCAGTCATTGTATTCCTCTATGCTTGTTCGTTTATGCCCATATCATGGTTATAATCGGTCCAATGGATGCACTGGTGGCTTCTATCACAACATCAAAAATCAAAACATAAAATTCAATATTGAATCACAAAACATCATATAACACTATCATCTAGATTGAATTCATACCGGTGTGCACTTTACTCATGCTTCACTGGAGACCCATATTAAAATGTAAGTCATGTAAGATCCAGTTCAAACGTCTAACTTTTCATGTGCTGAATGCAATGCACATGGGTTAATCATAAGCGCAACATTTGAATGTGGCCACATTTTAGTACTGCATGAGTAACACATTTAAACATTTTGAATATTGTCTTGGCAATTGCCAAATGAAACAACCTCACTTAATATAGCTACTTTTACGTGTAAAACCAAAATATATCTATTTTTTCAAGAATAAGGTGAAGCGATCGAGAGTAAAAATTGAAATTGAGATTTGTTTATTACAGCCCAAGTATGATTATTTTTTTGTTTTTCTGATAGTGTACAGTTTCCTCCAATTTGCTAACACTAACAGAATCTGTCCTTGATGCTGCAGATCTCTATTTGTCATTAAGGTACCCACCAACAACGTTCGTATGTGACTCTGCGTGTGGTTTGAGCAGACACCAGAGCAGTTATCAGAACGTATACTTTTGCATAAATTTAGATCACATATTGATGAGGAAATGTCGATTCCGTCCACTGATGTCATACTCTTTCAAATTTTGAGGATCTTCCTTCATTTTTATCGTATAGTTTTATAGATCATTATTAAAGTGTATTTATTATGAATTTTATAGTATAAGATTTGTCAAGTAATTTTATATGGATTTTTGATACTTTTATTATTTAATATACAGACTAATTTTACATGGATTTTTTATCTTTATTAGTATTTTTAAAATACGTTTCAACAGTCTATATCGATAGTAATTCATACAAGACTTACCGTTTATGTGAGCACAAAAATTCCGTTTATAATTTACCGGTCTTTTAGTCTTCATATATCTTCATATCTTCATAGTCTTCACTTGATCATATATAAATCGTACAAAAGCTCAGTAAAAAGCTAGCTCGATCGCTTATTATTTTAAAGTAACTACCGGTACCATAGAGTAAGGAATGAACTCTACGCCGGTACTACGAAAATAAAATTAACTAAGACACATGATTAAATTGCGTTGCTCTGATTGGAGACCACCAAGACCACCGCTGAATTTTCATCAGCCAATGAAATGGCATCTTCTAAGAGGTGCGACTCACCTGGCATTAATTCAATACACTGGTTTTAAGCCACAATATCTCTGAAATTAGTGGTCGTTTTAAGACGAAATTTACAAAAATAGATGGAACGGTCATTGTGGATCATTCTACTTAGTTTTAATGTGATTTTACTAGGAGTATTCATGCCAAAAAGACGACATACGCACATAGTAGCTAAAATGTGTAGTGGTTTGAATACACTTTTGCTAAATTCACAACTTGGACAAGAAGACCAACAGAAGGGTTACGAAAACAGTCAAATAATGCCATAAACATGCACGAACAGTTGTTCAAAAAGGATAATTTTAAACTAGATTTAACCTGCTAAAATGCTGTCGAATTTTGGGAGTTTTTTCAAAACCTTTCTATTCAAAAACAGGCTCAAAAAAGATCGTATCTACTCACTTGTGTTTGGTGTTCATGTTCCTTGTGATTTTCGACTATTATTTTCCATAAAATTTACAAAATACCCATGTTTTCGGCTCAAAAGCTCGCGAATGGATTGCCAGTTATCCTTTTGCCAATTCCAGGGCGCATTCGGGAGCATTGGCAGTTAATGAGTTAGAAAGACACTCTGGCAGTGCAGTCCTCGCAATCTTTGGCGGCAAACAGCAATTGTGCCAATAATTCTGCCTCCAAACTCTAAAATATTGACGGCAATGTTTTCTCTACGATGATTTATTAAAATAGCGAAGGTTGCTGGCAAAAACATTTGGAAAATAGTAACTTGGGAGTGACGCTTGCAGTCGTGAAATAATACATTAACAAACTTTATCCTGGCAATGCGATTATCAGAAAACATAGACAGTACAATGTCTTAAGCTTTTTTGCTCTAATGTAATAAAATACTAAAAATTATAACATAAATGTTTTAATTTGTAAAGATGAGTTTGACCAACATCTGAACGATGATAATACATGTTCCAATGGGCACGGAAAAGAAAGATACTAGTCACGATAATTTATATATATAACATTGCAGCTATATACATATGCTTTACCTTAATATGTCTCCTTTCTACATCATAGTCACATACAGCATATGATGTGCAATTTTCTAATTCTGTTACATATTCAAACTGAATAAGCAGCTGCGAATAGTGAACATGTGGTAATAGTTTTTTCTGCAACAAATAAAATAGCAAAATATTTGAGATAAATAATTGTTCATTGCACTCAATTATGGGATTAATCCACACTGTACGATACGCACTATAGATCTGTTCAAAAACATGCATTGAGAAAACGACTTAACCCATTAACTGGCAGCAGTGGCGTAGCCAGTCCGCCGATTTGGTCCCGCTATGCAAATTTCAAATCATTATCGTTATTCATTTCTTAAAAATTGATTGTTTTCACAGTCAATGAACACGAACAAATTTGCATAGCGGGACTAAATCGGCGGGCTGGCTACGCTACTGACTGGCAGTACCACTAAGAAGTAAAATCGTCTGGTGTTAGACAGAGTAAAATACTGAAATAGGACTCATCTGGGTGCAATGCCAGCTAATAGGTGAATACACTTATAAATCTATCTAGGGACCCTGTGACTACTTATTGTAGCATACATGAATGAAAAATAAGCAAACCTATTCGTACCCACAACATGCAAGCATGGCAGCATGCATGTTATTAGTTTTATTGGTAAGGTACTGAAGCTTTGTTTGAGCAAACAATGGTCCCAGGTATACCTTATCTATACAGACAAATGTATAGAATCAGAAAGGAAACTTAATGACAGACTTTAATAGGCATCACATGATACTTATAGGTGTAACAACCACTGCCTGTACTGTGACCATTTTTTTAATTGCCAGCAGCACAATAATTAACCCATTAGCTGGCAATGCGCCCAGATACTCCCTACTTTTGCATTTTACTTTGTCTAACGCCATGCAGACGATTTTACTCATCAGTGGTAGGGTACTGCCAGTCAATGGGTTAATAAAAGCTACAGTATATTTACTGTTACACAATCTGCACAATAATATTGTTAAGAAACACTATACTAACCTCTGTATTTGGTTGATTAAGCATATTAACCTCATTGAAATGAAACCTAGAAATCTCATCATCAGTGTTTAAATGCTACAAATGCCAAACAACAGATATTTAAGAGCTAGAATTAAATATATTTCAATAAGTGAAAAGGAAAAATGCTCACCAGTCTCTGGTCTTGGTCAGATTCATTGTTAAAATCGTGGTTTACTTCATGAGAATCCTATAAATTATATTTATAACATCATATTTGAATATCTAAGGCAAAAACCAAATACATTGACATAATCATGCGAGATAACTGTATAATAGAGTTTACTGTACATCCATAATTTAACCAATTGAGCTGGAATGCACCTTAACACAATCTACTCTCCAGGTTAAATTAAGGGCTGACATTTTATTCGTAAAATGAAAAGTCGTTAATAAAATTTCAAGGAATTAAAGAATACGACAACTAATCAGTTGTGCAATTAATGTGCATGGAATTTAAATTAGGTTTTTATTTGATCAGTTCTAAGAAGTTGAAAATAGTCAATTGCACCTGATAATACCATGCAGCCTACATATATAAAGGAATAAAGAGAGAATTTATGCACCAGATAATGTTGCTGCATGGAATATCTTTCATATACAAGTACCGATGTGATGTATAAATTACTAAATACTGTTGTAGAGGAGACCTGAAAACTCACTTACAGGTGCACAGTCAGTATTATCTTCACTATATCATAGTCACATCTTCGAAGTGAATCAATTTACAGTACTTAAATGTGCTGAAACTAAAGTCACTAAACATTTAATTAATTAGTAGTCGGCTACTAACTTCCAGACGAAGGGCCTTCGCTCGAAACGTCGAAGTTCTTATTGTATTTTTCAGGTAGTTTTACACAACAGTCTGCCGAAACTATACTAATAAGGTCTACTCTACAGTGACTTGGCACCTAATGCACCATAATCATCCCCTCCCACTCACTGTGAGGCACTTTACATTTATTTACCACCTCTCTGGAGTGGAGATGTAAGAAGGTTCCCCAGGGTGGGAAAATTTCCACTTGCGGCCCCATTTTCACCTGTTTTTTTATCCTCCTTCTAGCATTAGGAGGGGGGGAATGGACACTCTTGGATTTGACTGATACATCATCAAATTTCCAATTTGTAAAAAAATGTTTTTAAGCAGATATTAAATGGAATGCCAGACTGTGTTAACGAACGAGCCATCTCAATAACTTAAACACTATTAAATACATTCATGGAAGCTACTCATACGGTAGTTAAATACATGTGGGTGATATGGTAAAATAAATCAAGAAGTACCTTTCTTTCTGATGACGTTGCAAGTAGAGGTACTGTGTTGTTGTTGTTGGTAGTATCTTTAGACTCTGAAATCTGCATTCAGCAATCAGCATGGAAAGAGTTGGTAGTCAGTTCAAGAGACCCCACGTTGTGTTCTATCGCAGTCCAAGTGACGGTTGAAGAACTAGAAGAAAAACAGCCCCCTCAGTTTCTTCGACATATTGTTTTTCAATGTTTTTTCGCTCGTGCGCATGCTCAGAACCAAAATTATTAAGGTGGCTACATACAGTTTTGTAATCTGCGATGTAATTAATCGTTGAAAGACTTCAAAGAATGCATGTACTTGGGGAAATTCGCGCAAATTTGAGTCAACAGATTTTCAAAACATTCGTTACTGAAAATACAGTTACAAAGCAACTGAATAATGATCTCACAAACCCCTCAATTTTTGAGATTACAATTGACTTTCTTTTACAGTTGCATTTCGTATCATGTGTTACTATGCAAAGAAAGATTTTTATGCAATTTTTTTTTATATGGGGATTATAACACGGCGTATTATTCTCTGGATGTCACCATAATAAATCCTAAAATTGCGTTACCTTATCGATAAAAATCTGCATACGTTGGAAATTCTGCTTTCGCTCTAGAAACTTGCATGGTGCGCAAGAACGAGGTACTCTTCAAAAAAATGTTTAACCAAGTGACGTCATACAGACTCTGTACATGAAAGGATTATTACTGGATCAGTCCATGTAAAACTCATCATCGCTTTCTTGTTCGTTATCGAAAGAACTTGTAGAAGCGAATAATCCATCGAAATTTAACTCGTCATCTTCGTCATCTTCTTGCGGACTATTTTGACAGCTTATGCAGCCACACAATTCATTACATTTAAGTCCAGACTTAACGCAAGAACAACGCATCGTTTTGCAACCAGTCTTACAATTACAATGGATGCAATTAAGAAGTATATCAGGGAGCAGTGGGGCGAGTCAGCCATTCAATTTCTAATTGCCCACCGATCAATTTCCAGCCGTTATCCACTGCAGATGGAAGATTTTGTTGGCGTGTCAAGGACTGAAACCAGGAAGCTGCTTGAAGATTCGCCCTTTCAATGTGCTTCAGCAGGCTATCCGAATTTGGGGGAAGAGCATCGCTGGCATAAATTCCGGATATAAAAAGTCTGTACCTGCAATCATCAACACTCGTTGAAATCGTGTTACCATAAAGCAAGCAGACGAATATATTCAGTGAAGTGACGAGATCTTCTGATACTCGAAACGATTCTCCAAGTTTACAAAAACTTTCTCTAAATTCTGGGTAGTCTTCCAGTATTTTCCAAGGCTTATCTTTTCCTTTTCCAAGAAAGGCGCTCGTAGAATCACATCCTATAAAAAGCAGATTGATAATATCAGTAAAAAAGCTTCGAAGGGCATTGGCATGTTGCGTCGTAGAAGCCATATGTTCCAACTGAAACTCTTAAACACTATCAAGCTTTAGTTCAACCATACTTTGATTACTGCTCAATGGTTAGTAACTTTGGCGAATCTTTGAGGAAAGCTAAACTTAAAAACCGAGCTGCAAGAGTTATTACTGGCGACTCATATGAAATACGCTTCAAAGATATTTTAAACAATAACAAAATATATATCAAAATATTTGTTAATAATGTCCTGAAAACATTTGCATGTTTAAACTATCCAACTGATCGATATGTCAATAAACGAACCAATGTGCTTAGAGAATGAAAGAAATAAAACTGAATGATTTTATATTATATGGGTGGTATGAGTGAGGAATAATAAAGAGAAAAAACTCCTAATGAGATATTTTTTATATGTTAAACGATTAGAATGTAAAAAAACGATCCTTGAAGTTTACAGTAATTAAAGCTTTTTCTTTGAATTTTCTTAATTTTTACATAAAGTTTTGCAAATATTTACCGAGAAAGCATGAATATTTTTGTAAAAGAATGGGTGTATGCAGCATACATAAAGTTTGCGAGATAGCTGAGATATCTATGATGCAAAGTTTGTTGCCAGTGCCGGTCATCAAAAAACAATGGCTTTCCAATGTTTTTCTGATTTGCGATACAGAGCACAAATACATCCGTGTCTGAACATTTAACAATGATGCGGTCGTGACTGAATGATGCGTGTTGAGAATGTAGCAATAAGCGCGTGTCAGCTTCTTCGTGGTCACTCTCTAGTTCCCGTACTTCTTGATGTAGTTGAACAGCATTTGGAGAGGAACCAGGGACTAATAGCATTTGTCTTTTGAAGTGATATACAGGCACTCTAAGTTATTGAGTTTAGAAGTTTCATATGTACACCAGTACTCGCATAAGAAAGCCATTAACGATTCTTTGTTCTCCCCGGAGCTCATGTACTTTCTCCACTGCTTTGGAACATTCTGATTTTTGTTCAGGATACGAACTCTTTGCACTCCTTGAGCAGCTCTTCTTGATCTTTCAGCATTCTTTATACTAATTCCTGGATACCTGTCTGCAACGAAATCCAGTCTGACTGCTTTCAATTGACAGGCTATCTTTATTAACAAAGCAAAGGTCGCGTCTGCAAAATCACTAAATGTTTTCCAACTTCCTTTCAACGCATGCAAGATCGTAAAGGCGTCAACAATAAGTGCATTACGTTCGTCAATGTTTTCGAAGTTCACAACTGGATCTTCAAACATACTTTTCAAAATTTCGAACATCTTGGACTTCGCCGTCTTCACAAGCCCTCCAGTAACCGTAGCAAGGGAAAGCGGGTAATCGCTTAGACTGTAAGAGAGTAATTCTTTCAAGTCCAATTCCTGCGATTTAGACATAACAAGTAGCCGGGCAAAAAGGTTTCGATCTGTCTTCAGAGCAATCAGCTGGCCTTTGCAGTTTTTTATCTTTACATTGTCAGACGAAAATGTTTTAAGTTTGTTCTTTTTAATCGAACTGAAGATGTCTGGATCATCGGTAAAAAGATTCCTTTGACAAAATTCAGAAAACTTATGTTCTCCACGTTCTTCAGCATTGAGGATTCCGTCCGCAGTAGAAGCATCGACTTCCACGCCATTTGAAATATTAACAAGACCGGTCTGTTCGCCAATGAAAGGATTTGTCATATTTGAGATGGTGAATTTACCATCATTTACAGACTTCTCGTGCCTTTCACTCTTGGTCCTATCGAGATCTTTCCTCCGCCTGGAAAGAAAGAATGTTTTGATAACGATAGCCAGATAGGGATCGAAATTATTTAAATAAAGGAATGAAACTTAGAGTAAAAAATAGAATAAACTTTACCGTGGAATACAATTCATTCCAGCCATAGATTTACACGTTTGGGTTATTGCGGCTCTTTCTGACTGTGACAGCAACCATCTATGGACAGACGCTCGATTCATTGAAAAGCCAGTCAAACCACCCTTCGTTTTTGAATCTCGATTAACCGTTTGCTCTATGGTTTCGTCGCCAGCCAATGCTGAAAAACCATGATCACTTTGTCGCTGGACAGAAAAGTTAGAAGACAACTCTGGCAGAATACCTTTTAATCAAACAGAAAGAGCATGTCTTAGTTTATTAATTTACAAAATTGGAAGCTTTTAAAAATCGCGATCTCAATTTGCCTCGGTCATATAAATGTAATCTCCTTGGTATGTTGACATACCTGGATGAGTCTTTTCTAAGGACGTCATCTCTAGCCAATACGCTGAACCATATCTCGCATAATTCACTCTGTCACACGCGAAAAACCAGGGAATCATCGACCGAAATGCTGACAAATAAGTTCCCAATCAACCTGTCTGGTGGCTCGAATGAACATTAATAGGATGCCTTTAAAAACAAAACGAGGAAATGTTAGACTTAAAAACTTTGAAGGGAACACCGAGTAATGCCTGATCGGTCAATTTGTTTTTTATGCCTTAACCGTAACTTAATCACTTTACCTGCCATTCTGATATACATGGTCCAATAAGCAAAAGTATTCGATGTTGCTGAAGATTCTGCGATGAAGGTATCGTAACGATCTATTAAATCATCAAACTGTTCACTTTCAAATAGTTTCAATGAAGTCGTTCAGTTTATCTTCAAAGAAGGTGTTCCCCGCCGCCTGAACAATTAATTGGATATACTCTCTAGATTCATCGTCCAATGTTTCCATAAATGCTTCGAATCGCAGACGCTGTAACGCTTCATAGATAATTTTGTGACTCATTATGGACCTGTTATAGTGTTTACCAGATAAAACACCTGTAATTGATCCCTCGCTTACAAGACCAGACTCGATCAGCACGTCCTAAGATAAATAACAAATTAATTTAATGAAGAAGGTCTAGAAATTCCTATAAACCTTGTCAGAGAACTGCCATGCATTAATAGAGCCATTTATTCGGTAGGAAATAAGTTGAGTCTTAATTAAGACACGTCTTATATAAGACGTGAACACCTTCGTATAAATGGTACAATTTGTTCGTAAGCAAAGTTCGCCGCGACTAAAATGAGAACAGGTGTTGACGCTTGTCCAAAATAGGCCGCGACTTATTGAAAACTGACCATTTATACGAAGGTGTTCACGTCTTATATAAGACGCGTCTTAGTTAAGTCGCGACTTATTTTCTCCCGTATAAATGTCTATTTTAAGAATGATAAATAAACGACTTAGTGCTAGAAATTTTTCATGGTACTTATCATCACGATTAAGTATGACATACCTTTAATCCTCCGTCTTGAAAAATCCTGGCAATCGAAGACAAAAATGACATGATCACATGAAATTCCCCAAGCCGCACAATAAAACGATTGTAGAAAATGTCATTTTTCCACCTGACCTGCTGTACTTTAGAATATATAGCTTCATCGAATACAAGTGTTGCAAATCGTAGCTGCAATTTGTCGGCTATTTCCGTGCATCTTTTCAGAATAGCATGAATCGTTGAAAACTCTATTGGCGATGCGTCGATAACGGAAAATAACCAATACTTGAAACAGGGGGGAAAACATCTTCACACAGTATTGTGTTAAAGCCAGTCCATCCTGGAACGATATAGTCATCTGATGACGGCAAACGTTTAATCAACACATAAGCCAAATCAAGTTTTTGGGCCGTTTCACAAGCAGTTGTATTAGTAACTAGTCCTGAATTATGAAACTTTGGCGTCTTTTTAACTCCGAGACTGAAAGGCACGACGTCTGAACCGGGTACTTTCACCGTCCGCTGGCATTTTTTATCGTTACAGTCTGTTCCGGATAAACCTGCTTTTCTGACGTGATCCTCTGAGTAACAATACCGTTAGTCACATGTGTCTGTTTATTGATCTCCTCCCCAAAATCAATATTGTCGTAAACTATATGGTGACAGCCTCATTTGCAACGAATTCTTTTGGAATCAAATTTGCTGTATTGATATTCAATTGTGCGATTGCCGTGTCGTAAGACATTGTGGTGGATAAGGACGCACAATGTCCAAGACCATTCAAGATATCAATAAGGCCAGAACAACCTGATATTTGTCTGACGGAGATAGCCAATGATAGGGACTTTGGCGTTTGGGTCTTTCCTCTACTGTTATTATACACAATGTCATGGCAGATTGAAAACACCTTAACGGCTAGTTTCTCGTCTAGATCAACATATTCTGACTCCTCTGGATCATCCGAGTAGCCAAGCAACCAAGCAACAAAATTAAATAAAAGAGGAGACAGTTTTCTTTACACTTTCGCCGGTTATGTCAGATGCTAAAGGAGGCCAATTATCATACCATGATTCTTGATGCAGACGAATATTCTCTTTCAATGTAAGCGCAGATAAATATAGTTCCGTTAAGTTTGGAACAATCTTGTCATTTTTCCTTGGGGTATCTTGATTTAATTCACGCATTCTTCATCTTCCGTCTCATCCAAATCGCTTTGCTCCTCCGTAGTCAATATCATCTCTGTTACATTTCCACGACTTTGGTCTTCTACGTAAACAATCTCACTTCTGTTCCTGACCTTTGGTGTACGGAAAACGAGTTGCGGGAATCTTTCTTGCAGTCTTGATTTTAAACGAAATGTTCGGTAGTTTGATGCGTCTTCATTTTCCAATCTTTACAAATTCATTCTTTAATCTATTCATGTAAAAGATGTTGTGGTCGTCGATGATGTTTTTCTTCACATAAAGACAAAAAGGCTTTCTATATATTCGTTCTTCAAATCCTTCCTCCGTTACATTCATGTGCTCTACGGGAGATACGCAGCGCTTGTAACAGCGTTTATGGTACTTTACCTCTACAGCAACACAGTCCTTGTTTAAAATGTGAAGAAGAATCCGCTCATCATTTTTCTTTGTTGCAGCTTCTCGTAGTTTCCCTCCGTCCATAGTTTCCGCGGAGACTAAGCGGTCGCTATTGCGAAAAAATTGCTGGTCTACAGAGATGACAACAAGTAAATTTATATAAGGTAAGTTAAAAACTATTATATTACGCTTTTATAACTTAGTTCCCGACTGGGGGCAGCGGAGTTTAATTTCTAGGCATATTTTCGGGCCACAGAATACGGCCTAAGAGGGGAAACATGCCTACAGAGGTATTTGACAGGAATCAAACCTGTGGCCCTGCGATTCCGGTGCAACACTCTAACCAACTGAACTACAGAGTCCAGTTGCTGAGCATTAACCGCAAATTCGTGTATACATGATGGGAGTGATGCCAGTATTAGGTATGGGTGAATTTCAAGACATCTCGTTCGATAGAACTAATAGTACGTGTTTTGTAGATCGAATTTTCGAACGAAAATTTTAATACATTTTTAGACCTAACCAGGAGCAGTTGCGAAAAATGCAACCTTAGGCCCTCTGGCAGGAATTGAACCTGCGACCCTGCGATTCCGGTGCAGCGCTCTAACCAACTGAGCTACAGAGTCTAGTTGCTGAATATTATGTCATGCTAAATATTCCATCGAAGTGCCGTTTTCGCTTATATCTTGCGAAATACCGACAGTTATAAGGCAAGTTATATCTCGCTAGAATCTTTGAACAACGAGGAGTATTTTGGTGTATAATTTGTTGTTCCAGCACGTCTAAAACTCGAGTTATTAAGCCGGAAAGTTGGCGTACGTATTAATGTCAGCCATGTTGGATTTCATTTCAATTAGTCTGAATATTGCAGGAATCAAACTCCAGCCACAAAAATCAAAATCCCTTACCCTGTTTTTGTAAATATAGACAAGAGTTGAAGCTCTGTAGGCGAGTGGAGGTACAGCGCTTGACCATCGCATCCAAATTTGAACGTTCGTAAAAATCTACAAGATAAAATGAACATGTTACGCGTGGTAATTTTCGCTGCAACTTGCAACGCAATTTCGGACACAGAGCGATGTTAGGTAAAAGTATATTCGCAGAGAAATTGTGAGCATGAATCTCGTTTTACTTTGCCGATATATTTCTTGCTAAACATGCCCAGAAGGCAACAAAGAAATGAATGAGATTATGAGAATGAAAATATCGGTGAAGTAAAACGCGGGCTATGTTCACTGTTTTTCTGTGCGTACATTTCTACATAACATGGCTCTGTGCAGAGAACATGGCTTAAACACAGCATTTATATAATGTCCACGAGCAGTACACACAATTACAAAATTCATTACTTCTTCATGGAGAAAATTAAAAATGCTTTCAGATGTACACAAAACGTAAGTGGCCAACTGCTATTTAATCGATAATATTTCCCTAATTTCCACCAGAAACAGTTCGCCGTAACGGTTAAAATAGCCGTCATACTGCCATAAAACAAAGGGCTTAAGTTGAATTTTTCGCAACTGCTCCTGGCTAGGTCTAAAAATGTATATAAATTTCCGTTCGAGTATTCCATCTACTAACATCTTCTACTATTAATCCTATCGAACGAGATGCCGAGAAAAATCTTGATATTTACCCAAACACCATATACTGGCATCACTCCCATCTCGTATACCGAACTTGCGGTTAATGCTCAGCAACTGGACTCTGTAGCTCAGTTGCATGGTTAGAGCGCTGCACCGGAATCGCAGGGCCGCAGGTTTAATTCCTGCCAGAGGGCCTAAGTTGCATTTTTGGCAACTGCTCCTGGCTAGGTCTAAAAATGTATATAAATTTCCGTTCGAGTATTCCATCTACTAACATCTTCTACTGAAAAATTCAACAAGAACTTCGGCCATTCGCTCGAAACGTCGAAGTTCTTGTTGTATTTTTCAGTAGTTTGATCTTAAAGACCCACAGCTTATCGTGTATAGACGATAGCTACACTGGCACCACGTGTTCAAGATATTCTTACAGACACAGCCTACTAAACATGGCGATGTACTACAACGATAGTATTTTCAACTTACTTTCCCCGTAGTGGTGGGAACTCCCATTGAGCAGTCAACAACGGAATCAAACTTGGTAAACTAAATGCCAGAAGATGACCACTTTCACACAGACACACCAAGCAACTGTTGCCTACAAAAACACATTTACCAGAGTTTATAACAATCACCATTCCAAACATTAAATGATGGGGTGGCATTATTGTAGATTTTATCGAAGTGTCGTTTTCGAGGGTGTTTATGGGGGGGGGGTGCCTTGTCACAGTTAACAGTTAAAAATTAAAAACAGTTAAAGAACCCTCCTATGGGGTGGGGATATTAATACAAACAGGGGGAAAATGCCTGTTGACTGGTCACTTTTAAACCTCGTCGGTTTTAAACCTCATGCCTTCCGCTAGAATTTTAAATCCTTATGATAGAGATTTCCCCGAAAGCACTACAGTAGCACTGATAACGTTGCCTATTCACCTAAATACACGGTGATTGCTAACGTCTTGAGCGTTTAGAACGTCACCGTGAAACAATAAAAGCGATGTCTCTGAACAAATTCTTATGATTTGTTTCACTGTTAGTATATGCGTATTAGTGATCGGTCGAAAACAGATTTTGACCGAGCTAAAATCCAGCTGACCGGTCATTTTGACCGGAGACCTATCGGCCGTTATTTTGAGCCCTGAGTAATCCCCATAAACAGCCTCGTTCTCGCTTATTTCTTGCGAAAGACTTGCAGATATGAGCTCTATCTTTTTCTGGAGCGAGAACTTCAGTCACGGTTGGTTTTTGGCAATAAGAGAATGTATAAAGAATCGGTTTTTTGGATCCTATTATAAACTATGTTCCGTCTCCTGAAACAGTATGGACACGTGGTTTCCATTCCTGCATCAAGTATGTATAACTGAACATTTGAAAATGTTTTTCATGAAGTATTCAAGATGTGAATAATATATTCTGTTGTGTGACGTGCATGCATGGCCACGTGATGTGTTTTTGATTTAACGTATTTTTAACGGGAGCTAGCATTTTGGTGTGAAGGGCCGAAGGCAGATGCAAATCGTCTTCATGTCATTTCTATTATACATTAATGGTTCTATTTCTAAGGTTGTGACTGACTCAGGACATCATGTAAAGTCCAGTGATTGTCGATCTTTCAAATAATCGAAGGGTTAAACAACTGTCTTTAAGACGGCGACATAGGTCACAGCTGGGAACCTCTTGGGACTTAGTTTAGTAAATAGGACCTGTTAAACATTTTTCAAACATTCTAGCGTGGCATATTAGTAGCTCTCTCGCGTTTAGGATGTGTTTGGCTGTTTGATGAGAAAAGCGAAAAGAACATGGCGGAAATTGACGTCCAAAGACGCGAGCGTAAAATTTACGGGTGAACTGATGCTAGAAGGCAAATACCACGTTAATCCAATTTCATTGAATAATTATTGTAGGGGCAAATTTGCGAATTGTGCTAAGCCTTTTCACTTCCAAACACTCCCCAGGGTTTTCAGTCAAGTGCACCAAACATTGCAAAAGTTACCAGAAAATACGCTATATAACTTACCTTCAATAGAAATGACATCAGATTTAAGAACGGATTTGTTCTCTGAAAGATCTTTCTTGGAAAACCGCGCATGTGATGGTAGGCAGTGAACCTTTAATACAAGATAAAATTGTTATATAGCCTAAAATATGACCTTTTTAAAACATGCAAGTCAACTGCCTTGTCACTTAACTGATTCAACGGAGATTTGCGCAAGTAGGGACGCTCCAAATTGTTTGTTTTAATTCCCAAGGCGATTAAAAAAATTGTAAATTTAATATGAAATAACTTTAAAACGAAAGTCAAATGCATTAAAATTAGTTCAATAAGTCATTTCATTCCGCCTTTTGACTACATTTCTAAACGTACTCCAACTTCAAACATTTATATCTCGCTTACTATTGAAGGAAAGTTAAAATGTTGCTTACCAAAATTTTAGTTAACCTGTCCTGAATATAGTAAAACTTATTTGAATGTAATAGCTGCTTTAGTTTTTACGTTACATTAAATCAAACAGCGAACATTTTTTCCGACATCCGGTATAATTCGTGTAGAGCTAGAGCACTGATCTGAAAACAAGGACTGGATAGTGCATCTGCTATGCATAAATGAAGCCAATGGCGGCCATATTGGTGTGACCACCACAAATCTACTGAGGTGTTGGGGACATGTTCAAAGAGCTTGTATAAGTTTCTAGTTATTGGTGGAAAGGACAAATATTGTCTAGATAAGAATTTATCAGCAGTGGCCTCTCTTTCTTCCTAAATTTCCAGGTGAATAACTGATGAGGTCACACCAATATGGCCGCCATAAACCTCATTATGTGGTGTTTAAAACGTTCTAAACTCATTAGAAGAGATGTTGGAAGCCATATTTCTTAAGTTACATAGTGTAGGAAAAGATATTTGCTTCATACTGTAGTATAACTACCATTAAACAGCTAACTATTTGACTAGTCAAGAATTTGACAGATTTATAAATCTGATCTCATTAAAAAAATTCTGGCTTCAAAATTGGCTCATTGAATTCACTAGGATGCTCTATCCAGTCCTTGCTTTCAGATCAGTGGGCTTGATAAAGAACCCGTCCAAAATTTGCATGTTGGATCTGCGCGCAGGCGTGACTATGGAATAATAATTGAATGGTAATATTCACCTCAGCTTCTTTGTCCGTACATACTGTACAACGAGAAAATGACGTTCTTCGCTTTTGTCGTTGGACGATACAGCTGTACATGAGCCGTCTGGTATGCCTATATATGATTTAAAGCACATTGGCACAGATTAAATATAAGCAGATGTGGAACTCGCGCGAGATTTTCGCGTGATCTTGTCCCCACTTTTTAATGCTCGATTGCGCGTATGCACGAGTGTCATGTGCACGTTCATTATAGAAGCTTTAATTGCACCATCACGTGACTAAATTCTAAAATCTTTAACGTGCAACCTATAAAGCTGGTTGTTTAACATGTTTTGTATGTCATTATAACAAGTATTCAAAACAAATTTCAAGTCGATACAATTATTCCCTCGCGAGTTAAGAAGGTTTGAATAATTCATATTGCTGACGTCAGCATTGTTTTCAAATGCCGTTAAAAGCTACGCAACCCAGTCTACCTTTGAGATCAGTGTACCTGCACTAGTCCAGAAATAAGATGGCGATGAAAACAGATATCCCTCTTTATCCAAAACAGAAATGCTGTCCACCTCACCTTTGTGAGCAAACACGAGACCTTGGAAATAAAGTGAGATTTAGACATTTCATTTTTGCGTTACAAATTTACTCAAATCATGATATTATTAAAGCGCTACTAACCCCCAAAATTATTTTTGTATATGTGTAATATTTGTATCATTCTGAGAAGAAATGCGATATATCTTTATAGTAAAAATCCTCATCTTGATCAACTTTTTCACTGTCAACGTTTCCGGATATGATGTCATTGGATGAATGTTTGCATCAAAAACAAAAGAAAACTAATTTAAAATTCACCTTATGACATCATATCCGGTAACTTTGACAGTGAAAAAGTTGATCAAGATGAGGATTTTTACTACTAACATGGGTTTAAGTTCGAAATAGTGGCGAGTTTACTAAATAGCGGGGTTCTACCCAATACACACGTTAAAAATATTGCACTTCTTACCTGTATTAAAGGTCAACACTGGCTGTGTCTGTCTCTGTTCGCCAGCTGGTGGAAAACTCGCAGCAAATAAAACAACATTTCCGAGACTTGTTCCAACCCAAAGACACGGACCAACAAGATGCTCTTTAACAAACGTATTGAAAAACAAGAACTTAATGCCACTGATGCATGTGAAAACAACGACTGGGTAGTGCATCTGCTATGCATAAATGAAGCCAATGGCAGCCATATTGGTGCGACCACAACAAATCTACTGTGCTGTTGGGGAAATGTTTAAAGAGCTTCTATAAGTTCCTAGTTATTGGTGGGAAAGAACAAATATTGTCTAGAGAAGAATTTATCATCAGTGGCCTCTCTTTCTTCCTAAATTTCCAGGTGAATAACTGATGAAGTCACACCAATATGGCCGCCATAAGCCTCATTATGTGGTGTTTAAAACGTTCTAAAATTCATTAGAAGAGATGTCGTAAGCTAGTCATTACCTCCTTTCTTGGTGAACGTGTACGCACAAGTCAGACATAAAATATTCTCTGTTGGACCATCTGTACTCGATTGGCTTTGAATGCCATCCGTGTTTGTGACGTCGTTCTCGCCCACCGAGTCTAGAGGCTTGGATATAGTCCGTATCGCCCGGCGACGTGTTGTGGACGATTTGAAATCTCGTTGTTTCTTGCCCCCTGGTGACTCTACCTCGGGCGGGGCACAGCTCGGGGTGCGTGGGGTTACTGGGGTACTAGGTGTTGAAGGGATCTTCGACGCGCCTTTCACGTCTAATATCGTGGGTTCAAGTCCCGTTGGGGACGACTTATGATAGCTATGTGAAAAGAGTTAGTCAACGCTCTGCCGAAAGTCGTGGGTTTTCAAGAGACACCGGGTTTCCTCCCACATAGAATGTTGATTGGGTGGGTTTATGGTTTTCCATTTCAAAACTGCCAACTTCAAACATCTGTATGTGCTCCGTGATGGCAGCAAATGGTGGCTGCATATGCGCCATGAAACTTATTTGGTCACCTGTTGAGCTGTGTCGCTACACAAATCAAATACCGTCAGTTCTCAGCTGCAAGTATTTATTCATTGTTTTACAGTGACGCGATATCACCATTACTATCACTTCACTATAACCAAACTACTTGAATGGAAAGGGTCCAGGGTTATGGGCTATAACCAAACTACAATATTATATAAACACATACCAATGAGATCAGAAGGATAGAACGTCGAAATTAATTTGTTTTGCGTCGTATATCAATTAAAACAAGAAAATTTACACTTCCAAACGCCATCCTGAAATGGAAAAGAATACGATTAGGTTAGGATGTGAAAAATAATGAAATTCGTTTCCTGAAGGGATTTTAAACCATGCATTGTTCCTTGCAAACTTTACTACAAGTTACGGTAAATTTGCGATGCAGAATCTATGAATTGGTGCTAGTGTCTGCAAATCTACAACAAAAAGCTTGTATGTTCGCGTCAATGTTGATAATGATGATGACAAACTCTATTTAACCACGCTGACATTGTCAGCTAAAGCTGTTTAATTCCCAAAGGTGAAAAAATGTGATTTCGAACACTCTTTTTTTATCGGAGCGTATTGGGCCATTATTGATTGCAGTGATACAAAAAGGTGTCATTTGATAGCTAAGAGCTTGATCTTTTTCTGCGTGAAAAAGATAAATATATAAACTAAATATTGTGCGCGCGATAACATGCCAAAGCTGGATTACCATTTTTTTATACATTCTGTATTATACAAATACTTACATTCCAAAAGCAGAGCTCATTGTAAGATAGCACAAAGGTACAGCATTTCCTGTCATTTCGCAACTACAGCACAACTGCCCTTGGAAGCCAGGTGGTCTTTTACTCAATCCCAATTTAGGTCGCCATGACTGAACCGTACGGGATGTCGGGGACAGTAGGGGGACTTTGTCATCACTGGCTTTACTATCCTCGTCATTCTCTGTGGTATCCGCAATATCCTCTGCTGTCCCTCCCGGCTTGTCGTCATGTTCTAAAATGTCGTCGTTAGATTCTGGGGAATTCTTGACCTCCTGTTCGGGAGATTTTTCTGTTGTGATTTCAACTGGGAGCATCTGCAGAAATTAGACCAAATAAAATTTCATAGTAGAAAAATAGCAATCTTATATATTTTCTTTAAAAATAACCCATAATGCCGACCCTATCTATATAATAGAATTACAGATACTAAAGTTTATCCCAGAGTACAAAATAATGCACATTATTTAACCTACTGTATGCAATCACTCGTTTGTAATAGTATTCGCAAGTCCTTCATCCGTTACGGTATCAATGAGCGCTTCTCTTACATTTAACTCTCACTTGTCCATGCCTGCCATCAGCAGACATTGACAGATATTCTTTGTCTCATCTCATACATAGTTCGTATTTTCTCCTATTTATGTCTTTTTTACCTTTTATTCTATGTTAACTCATTAACTGGCAGTACCCTACCACTGACGAGTATAATCGTCTGGTGTTAGACAGAGTAAAATACTAAAGTAGGGCGCATCTGGGCGCATTGCCAGCTAATGGGTTAATATATTTTGTAATGTGATTGGCATATATTTGTTTATAGTTTGTTTTGACTAAATCCATCTGATTGGTTTATTTTTATCACTTGATCGCTATCGTATACACTACAAAAGCACGTGTTTTTCCCCGACCCACGCTGCTAACTTCATGACGAAGGGCCTTTGCTCGAAACTTCGACGTTCTAGTTGAGTCTTTCAGGTACACACGTAAAAATCTCACTTCTTTTCAACAAGATGTGTGCGCAACAGACTTGTAGCAAGCTTGTGAACAAGTTGTAGCAATGCCGTCATTGTATCAAGTTGCTACAAGGTTGTCACTCACAACTTGTTAAAGCTGTTGAATTGCAGGACGGTAACAAGTTGTTGAAATAGCTTGTAACAAATCTGTTGAGTCGACAACCTTAGATTGACCCTAAAGACAGGAAGCTCATTTTGCAAACATATATAGTGTCGTTATACGAACGAATATAGAAGAATTTTAAAACCTGTTACATACCACGAGTTCCATCGTTCGTTCATTGTTATCAAACGTGAAATACAGTACATGGTTAGCAGCGTTCACTAAAGCCATGGTGCGGCTGTGAGCACAAAGTTGTACCATGTGGATAGCGAGAAAATCAAAGTCTTCGTCAAAACATTCCTCTGACGTGCTCTCCTTACTGCCACTGCTGTCTGTTCTTGAAGTTTTCTTCTTCTTGTGAAAGTATTTGTGGGTTGATAACTTGGCAGAGAGGGTAAACATGCCTAGAGAGGTATTAGATATATTTTATCCATAACGGTTAACAATGATTAATGGTCGAACCTCCATAATACGGACACCCAAGGGAGAGAGGAAAGTGTCCGTATTAGAGAGATGTCCATATTGGAGAGGTGTTCGCAATAGAGAGATGTTTGTATTAGAGAGATGTTTGTATTAGAGAGATGTCCATATTGGAGAGGCGTTCGCATTAGAGAGATGTCCGTATTAGAGAGGTGTTCGCATTAGAGAGATGTCCATATTGGAGAGGTGTTCGCATTAGAGAGATGTTTGTATTAGAGAGATGTCCATATTGGAGAGGTGTTCGCATTAGAGAGATGTCCGTATTAGAGAGGTGTTCGCATTAGAGAGATGTTTGTATTAGAGAGATGTCCATTTTAGGAGAGGTGTTCGCATTAAAGATATGTCCGTATTAGAGCGGTGTCCGCATTAGAGAGATGTCCATTTTAGGAGTGGTATTCGCATTAAAGAGGTGTCCGCATTAGAGAGATGTCCATATTAGAGAAGTGTCCGATTAGAGAGGTGTTAACATTGGAGAGATACCCGTATAAGAGAGGTGTCCGTATTAGAGAGGTGTCCATATTAAAGAGGTCTCCGTATTAGAACGATGTCCGTATTAGAGAAGTGTCAATATTAGAGAGGTTTCCGTATTATAGAGGTGTCTGTGTATTAGAGAGATTTCCGTATTAGAGAGATGTCCGTATTAGAGAGATGTACGTATTAGAGAGATGTCCGTATTAGAGAGATGTTCGTATTAGAAAAGTGTCAGTGTTAGAGAAGTGTCAGTATAAAAGAGGTGTCTGTATTAGGGAGATGTCCGTATTAGAGAGATGTCGGTATTAAAGAGGTATCCGAATTAGAGAGATGTGTGTATTAGAGAGATGTGTGTATTAGAGAGGTGTCTGTATTAAGAGAGATGTCCGTATAAAAGAGGCGTTCGTGTTAGAAAGGTGTCCGTATTAGAGAGATGTCCGTATTAGAGAGGTGTCAAAGTAGAGCCCACAGTGCCATATTATGAAAGCTCAGCGTAGTACGAGTACTTGATATTGTGGTGCCAACGTGTCCCTCCGATACTAATGCCAGATATAAATAATGAACAACACCTAGTTATTATTTTACACAACGGAACATCTATTTCCTCGATTGAATTTTTCTTACCTGATGAAGCGTCCCAAAATTTGACTGTACCATCTGCATGTCTAAAAATAGGATTTCACGGAATTAACAAAAAATACTCCCAATGGTAACTAGGAATGAGCCGATCATCGATTTTCTATCGGTAGAAGCCGACAATGGGTAGCTTTTAGGCTGTTCCCATTAAGGCAATAAAGTAAAACAAATGTACACACCCTGTGATTATCAGATCAACTGAATTACTATCAACACTGTCTCCTAATGTTCCGCCATTGATCTGCCAATTCTAAAAGTAGATTGATAAACCAATAATTAAATAATTAAATAAGCCAAAAACATGCGTAACGACACGTTTCAACACTCCAGTCTAGTGTCTACTCTGGTTTAACTAAATGAATGTAATCCCTGAACAAATTACATTCTGCTGTTAAACTGTACAATCATGTCACATCCTGACAAATTAAAAAAAAAGTATCCAAAAAGTAAAGCCAAAAGAATTTAAGGACCTTCAACTTTCAAGAACCTCTTAATAAATGAACTACTTTCGAGGCCTTGAATTTTTGTTTTCAAATTCAAGGACTTTCAAGTTTTGTACTAATCTTACATATTCATCGCATTAAATTGCATTTTATTATATATAAATGAAACAGGACAAACCTCAGAAATTGGCTTTCTATATTTCGATCCGGTAGCGTGAAGATCTTCGAGTAATGATGGGCGGCACTGCCCGAGATAGTCAGTAAATGTCACAGGAGATTCATGGAGTGAGAATTCGTACGGAATATCAAATGTCGACATGCTTAAAGAAAAATTGAAGGTGTTCGTAGATGGAATACTCGAACGAAAATTTATATACCTATTTTAGACCTAGCCAGGAGCAGTTGCGAAAAATGCTACTTAGGCCCTCTGGTAGGAATTGAACCTGCGGCCAAGAGGGACTAAGTTGCATTTTTCGCAATTGCTCCTGAGGTCTAAAAAAGGTATATAAATTTGATGAAACCTTTGTATCACTGCGATCAATAACGGTCCAATACGATCCGATAAAAAAGGAGTGAATGAAATCATATTTTTCCGCCTTTGGGAATTATAAACGTCCTTCGAATTTTTTACCATTTGCTCAAATGATGGTTGCTTATTTTTAAAACGTTCAGCATTTGGCAGTTCAGTCTACAAATTTCCTGTTTCGTAAAATCGCCGAAAATGTCGAAGCTTTTAGCAGATAGGCAATGCACATGGATAGTTTCTCTTCTTTTTGAGAGTACAAAAGAAATTACACAGCCCAATATCTTGTAAAATGTTTTTTAAATACTCCTTGGTACTTTTTTTCGTGTGACAACAACAGTATTAAAGTTTAAACAAGAAAATTCAAGAATTCGAAACGCGACCTCGAACGCGACTATGAAATAACATAGTAAAATTGCATAATTAGAACGGATCTAAAAATGATGCATTCTACTGAAATTTATCTTCTGCCGTTATTACTTGCGCTAAAGATACAAACAACCACTTGTTCGAAAGAAAAATGAACGAGCTTTAAACAAGACTTTAGTCATCTTTTTAAGGATTAATATTTTGAAAATTGTTAAGCATAAAAAATGGATCCGTTTTCTTACACCTGATTTACAGTATATTGTTTGAAAGACGTCAACATCTACTTACTGACTAACGGCGGAGTTACTTAAATCGTAAACAATTAGCTGTTTGCAGAAGGACAATAATACCAAGGGCATCGTCTTCATCTGAAAAAAATTGAAAGCATCAGGAACTTGGCCAGGATTAGCAATCTACCCATCAAAAAGTGTTACTGCTGCACTAGGTCTGCACTCCTCCAATAAAAAAACATTGTTTCCCTTAGTCACGGAATGTACAATGACTGTTGAACGTCGATATGTTATAGCAAAATTTAAACTTGTGCGGTTGTACAACTACAACAGAGGAAGTATTGGAGTTTTGTTTTTATGTTTTAACATCTTTTTGCCCGTCAATATTCAAAAATACGCGTCCAAAAGACGAGTGGAAAGTATTACATCGGGGATAGTCGCAAAATAAATCTAATTACAATTTCGGAATATGATTTATTTCATATGCTTATTTTTAAAGTATGTACAATCACTTTCAAAAGTTGTTGGGACACCTGCAGCTTTAGATCATATGTCAATCTGTACACTTGTAGCACACATTAATCTCCGTTCCCTCCCCTCCCTAATCAATGTTGCACACATTAATCTCCGTTCCCTCCTCTCCCCAATCAATGTTGGTTTCCCAATTATAAGACCATACCGCATCAAATATGATAATACGTTGGATACAACATTGAATAGGGGGCCGGGGGTCGAAGTTTGTCAATATAATAGATATTTGGGGCATCTGTCCCAACACATTTGAAAAGGATTGCAGTTGCTTGTTAATTGAGGGGCACCGATTAGATAGGGTTAACGACATAGTTCTTCTGTAAGGACTTTTGTTAAGGTACCTTGAATAAATTTTTTAAATTAAACTTAAAAGCGATGGCGACGTCGCGGATATTCAATTCGTGCAGTCACGCGAGAATATTACGTCATGCTCAATAATCCGCCATTCGGCTAGTGCAAATGACGTCAAAACTATGAAATGTTTCGCTTCCGCCAGTTTGAATAGAAAATTCCACCATTCCCATTGGACAAATTCAAGCTAATTGAAACGAAATCCAACATGGCTGACATTAATCGTACGCCAACTTTCTTAACAATAACTCGAACCTGCCGCCCTGCGATTCCGGTGCAGCGCTCTACCTACTGAGCTACAGAGTCCAATTGTCAAGAGCTAACCACAAGTTCATGTATATATACTAGGGTGATGACAGTGAACTGGGATGGATTTACTGGGGAAGAGGGGGGCGCATGGGGGTGCACCATGATTGTTAAACCTTTATATTTACTGCCGTAGTGAAGACCGCCAGAAAACAGAAAACAAGCCTCTCTAAAACAGAGAATAGAGACTTTTTAAAGGGCGTTGGTTTCACAAAAGTTCAGTGCAAGAGACTCTCGACTCTGTTCACACAGTGAACTATAATAGGCACTCTGACAGGAATCGAACGCGCAAGATGCCCAACATTTAGAATATTTACCCTTTTACCAAACATTGACATCACCCTGGTATATATACATAAACTTATGGCTAGCTCTTGACAACTGCACTCTGCAGCTCAGTTGACAGAACCACCGAAATCGCAGGGCCGCAGATTCGATTCCTGCATGTCTGAGGGCCTAAAGTTGCATTTTTCGCAACTGCTCAGTCCTAGTTAGGTCGGTGGCGGGACATTTTGCCGAAAGACAATTTGCCGAAAAACATTTTGCCGAATGGCGGACAATTTAAGGAACGGACTTTTTGCCGAAAAGACATTTTGCCGAAGGGACATTTTGCCAAAGGTTCAATTTGTCGAATACTATTTCGTCAAAACAAATTCACCCGCATTGTTTTCCAAATTGTTTGAGACGATGTCTCATTTCTCGGGTCTGAACAGTACCAGTTGGTGAATCAGAGACTGAAAGACATTGTAGTGATATTGACATGCACTTACGAGAATATGATCGTTAACTTGTCAGTCTGTTCGTTAACTTGTCAGTCTGTTCGTTAACTTGTCAGTCTGTTCGTTAACTTATCAGTCTGTTCGTTAACTTATCAGTCTGTTCGTTAACTTATCAGTCTGTTCGTTAACTTGTTAGCTGTTCGTTAACTTGTCAGTCTGTTCGTTAACTTATCAGTCTGTTCGTTAACTTATCAGTCTGTTCGTTAACTTATCAGTCTGTTCGTTAACTTGTCAGCTGTTCGTTAACGAACAGACTTACAAGTTAACGAACAGACTGACAAGTTAACGAACAGACTGACAAGTTAACGAACAGACTGACAAGTTAACGAACAGACTGACAAGTTAAGGAACAGACTGGCAAGTTAACGAACAGACTGACAAGTTAACGAACAGACTGACAAGTTTACGAACAGACTGACAAGGTAACGAACAGACTGACAAGTTAACGAACAGACTGACAAGGTAACGAACAGACTGACAAGTTAACGAACAGACTGATAAGTTAACGAACAGACTGACAAGTTAACGAACAGACTGACAAGTTAACGAACAGACTGATAAGTTAACGAACAGACTGACAAGTTATCGAACAGAGTGATAAGTTAACGAACAGACTGACAAGTTAACGAACAGACTGATAAGTTAACGAACAGACTGACAAGTTAACGAACAGACTGACAAGTTAACGAACAGACTGACAAGTTAACGAACAGACTGACAAGTTCACGAACAGACTGATAAGTTAACGAACAGACTGACAAGTTATCGAACAGACTGACAAGTTAACGAACAGACTGACAAGTTAACGAACAGACTGACAAATTAACTTGTCAGTCTGTTCGTTAACTTGTCAGTCTGTTCGTTAACTTGTCAGTCTGTTCTTGTCATCCTTCCGCAAACTGCCAAAAACTCAAAAACATATGAATCGTTTTTGTAGTCTTAGTTTGCGGAAATAACACTTGGCAAAACGTCTTTTCAACGAATTGTCCCTTCTGCAAAATGTCCCTTCGGAAAAATGTTTTTCGGGAAAAAGTCCGTTCGTTAAATTATCCATTCGGCAAAATGTCTTTCGGCAAAATGTCCGTGTCTAAAAGCATGTAACTATATAATTTCGTCCATCTACAAACACCATCAACAAATGCCCTTCAAGACAAAACTTTCCTATATGCATTACTTGACCAAACAAACTCTATTGATTGGTGAGCATACTGTCGTTTGCAAGCCATCACCTTTCGTTTTACCTACAACATTCATAAATCACAATAATTCATAAGTTTGCTATTACATTAAAGCTTAAGGGCCTGTTCATATGATTCCGCTTAACGAGACGTCTCGCCTACCTATGATCTCGCCTCCTAGTAATTTTAGTAGACAAATTTACATCGCGTTCATATGAGAAAGCGGGCTGGCCCGCTGGGCAAAATCTCGCCTGATGAAAAATTTTCCATATGAACACGCAAGCCCGCTTACCGGGATGAAATCGAGAAACCAAATAATCGATTTTGCCACTTCTTTATATGTTGCTAAACCAAGCCTTTTTGTTGTTTTGTTCACAAGCAAGTTTGTAACCAAAGCCTCTGAAAGACTCCTAGAGAAAAGCAGCCAATCAAGCACAGCATGTGCATAGCAGATACACTATCCAGTCCTTGTTTTTAGATCAGTGATTTCAAGCAATAAATTTCTACCATTACACGGTAAAATGTTGTCTATTGGCCTTTTAGAAATAGCCGCGCGGCTTCGTGTTTTTACACTAAATCCAGTACTACTCTAAATGATTGACCACAACAGATACACAATTCACAAAAACACAATAATGACATATACCGTACCGTGTGCATGAGGTGTAAACGTCTCCAACGGTTTTTGTGGATTTTTAATATTCCAAACAGTCAGACTGCCGTCTTGATGACTTGAGACAAATTGTTTGCCATCGCTGTACCATGCGGCACTGCGGAATGATTTCTAAAATACATACAACAACTCAATTTTAAATCGCAATTGACTTCGAAAAGCGACGTTTGACACAGATACGGCAAGTTTTTTACTCAGTCCTACTAGCAGGGCTAGCCCTCCCT
Organism: Trachythela sp. YZ-2020; assembly: GCA_016169945.1. Lineage (NCBI taxonomy): Eukaryota > Metazoa > Cnidaria > Anthozoa > Malacalcyonacea > Clavulariidae > Trachythela > Trachythela sp. YZ-2020. The sequence continues at coordinate 2,087 of JADLSH010000302.1, read as the reverse complement.
GTTGTGTTTATATGGGAAATTTCCAGCCCTACCTGGCGAGATCACCGGTAATCACTAGCGCGATATCGCCAAGGATGGCTGGCCCCCTATCATATAAATCAACAAAAGCAATTTTTAATAGGGATTGAATTAGCACGCGTGATCTCGGCTAGGCGGGACAGTCCTTCAATATGTAAAGCTCATATAAACAGGGGCTTCCTTTGGCTTTTAGCCGAACATTTCTGCCTGACGGTGGCTCGATTAACCGCCCCGTTTTTGAGAATAGTTACGGCGCTTATTCAAAGGTGGTGCTGTTTGATATCCTGCTCTCATAAAAGCTTTGTTACGCGGGAAAACGTTTAGCGACAACTTGCAATGCAAATGAGGTTATACGTAATTTGATTGATTCCGTAACGACTTGAATTGCGAGTTGTCGCCACTGATCTCAAAACTAGAACTGGATAGTGCATCTGCTATGCATAAATGAAGCCAATGGCGGCCATATTGGTGTGACCACCACAAAGCTTTTGTGGTGTTGGAGACGTGTTTAAAAAGGTTCGAACAGTTTCTTGTTATTGGTGGAAAATGACAAATATTGTCTTGATAAGAATTGATCATCAGTGGCCTCTCTTTCTTCCTAAATTTTCCAGCGAATAACTAATGAGGTCACACCAATTTGGCCGCCATAAGCCTCATTATGTGGTGTTTAAAACGTTCTAAAACTCATTAGAACAAATGTTGGAAGCTCTATTTCTCAAGTACATAGGAAAAGATATTTGCTTCATGGTATAACTCATTTAAACAGCTAAAAATTTGACTAGTCAAGAATTTTACAGATTTATAAATCTGATCTCATTAAAAATATTCTGGCTTCAAAGTTGGCTCATTGAATTCAATAGGATGCTCTATCCAGTTATCGTATTCAGATCAGTGGTTATCACTTACGTTATCACGCCTTAATTGGCGGACTGGGGGGACTTCAACGAGTAAATACGGCATGTGACCTGTAGGGACAAAAACACTGATAGTCTATTACCTGTGGAGATTGAAAGCGTTGATCCACAATTTTGTTCTTCAAGTCCCACAATACAATCAAACCTGACTCATAACCAAGCAGTATCTATAAATATTAAAATTATATATATACAGTCAACCTGTATTAGGCGATCACCCTTGGGTAATGGGTTGCTGGGGAATGGGTTGCTGGGGAATGGGTTGCTGGGGAATGGGTTGCTGGGGAATGGGTTGCTGGGGAATGGGTTGCTGGGGAATGGGTTGCTGGCAGCTTAATGCAGGCTCACTACGAATATACTCTGGGCGTGGCCAAGTTATCATTCTATTCAATTAACTATTTAAATAAAGCGTAGTCGCAAAAGATAGCTACAAAGTTGTTAAAGACGTAAATTGCAAAATAAATATATCAAGTAAGTAAAGAACAGATCAATGTAACAACAAAACAAATTGCAGAATCCTTCTCGATAAAAGCCTCCTGTATAACATTGATATAGCCTGTGGTAAACCAGGTTTCAGGCTACCTATTTACTAGAATCACTATGCTTTATTCCCAGATGTATTCATATTGATCTGCAATTGAAAATCTGAAATTTTTCTTGTCAAAACAACCAAGTGAAGCATTGAAAGCACCATGTAAATTCAGTCCACGCTTGGCAAAAATGCATGCCAAAGCGCTAATTAAAAACGTAACAATTTTTGTTAGAGTCCGCGCGTAAAATTCAGGAAGACTGCTGACTAATTTGACTTCGAATATTGCGCAATTTCTTTTGCTTCTTGAACAGCTATGGTCGTTCAGGGGCAATAGACAGTCTATGGGGTTGAAAGAGGGATTTTCAATGATAATTTTGGTATCAAAGTTGCCATGGTTACTCGTATTCTTTTCCTTGGGAAGCGATCTTCTTTCAAGGCGTTCGCGCGAATGGCGTCCTTTCGCAACACTTGCTGAAAGTTATAGATTTTCGCCTTGTTTTAAGTTTTTTATTGTGGCTCAAATTGTTAAAGTTCCTCCGCTGTTGTGTATATATGTTATCGACTTAAAATCCTATTTTTTTTTGTTTTTGGAATTTTGTTTTAAAACGCCGTAAAAATGCCGT
>JADLSH010000293.1:1800000-1978026 GCA_016169945.1 Trachythela sp. YZ-2020 | reverse complement strand
AGGTAAATTGTCCTATCTTTACTCTGTTTTCGCCAGTCAGAAACTTCTCAATTCTCAAGCAATCAAGATGGGATCGATCGCCATTTATTCCATTTTCCTCATAAGGATATGGTGGTCTAACTGGTCAAAGGTTTACAGGGCAGTATGATCATGAACCAGACGATGTGGATCCATGATCTCAGCCAACCAGCTCCAGTGAGTACTACAGGATGACACACCCTGCACGAAAACTATTTCATGATCTGCGTTCATCTGCTTCAGGTATGGCCCAACGCGCGCCTCAGAACCTGGACGACGTAAATGAAACATCAGATATCACCCTTCGCTTGTCGCCAGTTCCTGGCAAAAATTAATTAACGTCCACAGGGCACAGGAAAGGTCGACAAATAACGGCCGTACTATATACATATCAGTAATGCTAGATACCCCTTATAGTCAAATCGCCGTGTGTAGATTGCATCTGATTCCACAGACATTTTGATCAAAATATTTCCCCAAATGTGATTGGAAATGTCTTGAAATAGGCTTGGTCAGAAGCAAAAATATACCTCTGACTGGATAGATGGAAGTGCCGGATACTTTGTGGTAGACCATGCACACAGGAGTGCCAGATTCTGCGTGGTGATCAGCTAGAATCATAGTTTCTACCTTGAACGAACTCTACCAAACGCAACGTACAACGTATATTATAGCTATATGACCGATGACTGTTCCTCGGCAAAGACAATATGCAACTTTCGTGAGTAATTCGCCTTGCCAAAAAGAGGCTGGGTTTCGAAAAACTAAGTCACGGACATTTGCCACAGTTTCCACTGTATAATGCGTTCTACATCCAGAGCTAAGTGGCCATTGGCCACCACCTCCCGCTCATGGCATTGATGAGACTTCCCTGCGAATCAACCCATTTAATCGCAGCATATTTTCCCATCGCTACCTCAATGACCCTAGAATCAAACTGTTCATCACATTCCCAAGGCAAAATTGCACCTGGGATGATTGACTATATCAAACGAACAAAAAATAAGACTAGGAAAGTCCCCAACCAGGGCCAGCGACGAGATGGCAGCTTAGCCCGGTAAACCGAGAGGGTTTGTTTAGGTACCCATTTCTAAACTGTCACAACTCGCCAGCCAAGGTGAAAAATCTCCAACAAAAAGAATATTTTGTTTGTTTGCTTCTTTTATTTTATAATAATCTTAAACATTCTGTTAACACCGCGACTGCCATGAGCAGGTAATATCAAAACATCGTGCTTATGTAGAAGCGTACACGGTACATCTTGAAAATCATATATATGAAAAACATCTACTGCGGCTAAATAATATTTTTTAACTGTGTCTAACATTGACATATAGTATCTCAATATAGGAAAAATACACTGACTCATCTATTGAGTTTTTTGTCTTGTATTTGTTGTGTGGATTGCCTACAGCTACGGTCTGCGCGGCCAAATCTCCTCTACGTTTCAGTGTTTCACATCGGCTGAGCTCGATCGAAGAAAGGGCAGGTTGATGACATAAAAGCAGCATGAAATGTCCGAAATAGATGTCCGACCACGACCAGCATAACTGGACAGTGAACTGGCCTGTGGGCCTCGTTTTACAGAAAATTTTCTTTGGAAAATTCGCTCACATCACATTATAATATTAACGGCAATCCCGTGCAGCAATTTACCTTCGAACCATTCCGTCGAAGGAATCATTTTAGAAAAATGCATTGGCTCTGGGGAAAAACTTGCCCATATTGATACTACAATATTGGACTTCGTAAATAACGGTTCAAATCCATCCTGTAAGGATTCACTGTACAGAATCAAAATACTCTGGGGGAAAACTCGCCCAACATAAAAACATACTCATGATTGCAATTAACCTTCAAACCATCCCGCGAAGGAATCACTTTACAGAAAAAATACTCTGGGGGAATACAATATGGATTGTTATTAACCTTTGAACTATCCCGCGAAGGAAATCCCCTTACAGAGAAATACTCTGGTGAAAACTAGCCCACATGCATGCGTCCCCACATATACACAACGACGTTGATTGTAATTAACCTACAGTCAATCTTCCAACTATCCTGCCGAAGGAATCATTCTACAGAATATATTCTGGCGAAAACTCACCCACATGTCTACAATATTAACGGCAATCAACCTTCGCACCATTCCGTCGAAGGAATCACTTTACAGAAAATATTCCGGCGAAATACTCGCCCACATATATACTACAATATTAACTGCAATCAACCTTCGAATCAACACGCCGAAGGAATCATTCTACAGAAAATATTCTGGCGAAAACTCGTCCACATCACACATGTCTACAATATTAACTGCAACCAATCTTGGAACCACCCCGTGGAAGGAATCACTTTACAGAAAATATTCTGGCGAGAACTCGCCAACATATATCCTACAATATTAACTGCAATCAACCTTCGAACCGTCCCGCCTAAGGAATCACTTTACAGAAAATATTCTTGCGAGAACTCGCCCACATATATACTACAATATTAACTGCAGCCAACCTTCGAACCACCCCGCCGAAGGAATCACTTTACAGAAAATATTCTGACGCAAACTCGCCCACTTAAACACTACAATATTAACTGCAATCAACCTTCGAACATCCCGCCGAAGGAATCACTTTACAGAAAATATTCTGACGCAAACTCGCCCACTTAAACACTACAATATTAACTGCAATCAACCTTCGAACCATCCCGCCGAAGGAATCACTTTACAGAAAATATTCCGGCGAATTGTGGCCATGGGTATTTATATGCACGTTGGTACAACAAAACGTACAGTAAGCGTGCTCAATGCTTCCTTAAGGACAGTCTGTCTGTCTGTCTGTCTGTCTGTCCGTCTGTCCGTCCGTCCGTCTGTCCGTCCGTCCGTCCGTCCGTCCGTCCGTCCGTCCGTCCGTCCGTCCGTCCGCCCGTCCGCTGTATGCTGATGATACAAATATAACTGTTACTGGAACATCATTAGAAGAGATTGTAAATTTAGCTAATAATGACCTTGCAAATGTTTCTGAATGGCTCAAAGCGAATGAATTGAGCCTGAATACTAGTAAGACTGACTTCATGTTTATAGGATATGACAGTAGTCTTAAAAAAGTAAGAGATGTTCCACTGATCTTTCCAAATGGAAAACAAATTAAAAGAGTAAGGAAAACTGAATCGCTAGGCATAATAATTGACGAAAAGCTGTCCTGGGACGATCATATCGCCCATGTTTCTAAAAAAATAAGTCAGGCTATTGGTGGTCTGCACAGAATTAGGGAATATGTTCCCCAAAATACAGCTATTACTATCTTTAACTCGCTGATAAAACCTTTGTATGAATATTGTGACATTGTTCTTGACAATATGTCTGTCACTAGTTCAACGCGATTGCAAAAGCTGCAAAACCGTGCTGCACGAGTGATAACAAAACAAGGTTACGATAGAAGATCAGTGGATATCAGACACCAACTAAATTGGAAAACACTGTCAGATCAACGGAAAGATCATATATTAATTATGGTATTCAAATTATTAAATAATTTGGCCCCTTCCTATTTGCGAGACCATTTCGAGACCACTGAGAATGACAATTATTCACTGCGAAGGCGAAAAATTACGTGTGTTCTACCTAGGCCTAGAACTTAGTTTTTAAGAAAAAGCTTTGCGTTTTCTGGAACAAAAATTTGGAACGAATTGCCAGAAAATATTAGGTGCATGGACAATTTGAATACGTTTAAAAGTCATTTGCAATCATTGCCTCCTCAGCTCGCGTAGTTCTTTTACTATCACTATTTAATTATGTAAATATATATATTCTTTTTAAATACTTCGTCTTTCTTCTAAAGCAGTGCCTTGCACTGAAGAAACCCCGAGTTTAAATAAATTTTATCTCTCTCTCTCTCTTTCTGACTGTCTGTATATCTCTGTCTGTCTGGCTATCTGGTTGTCTGTCTGTCTGCCTGTCTGTCTGTCGGTCTCTATGTATGACCTTGCCTCCAACTACCTTTGACACCATCAAGATCCGCCCCTGGAACGAACCTGTACCAAAATATTTTTCATCTGAAAGATTACATATTTAAAATTTCCTAAAAGTTGAAGAGTAATATGTGTTAGAAACTTAGCTAAATACTGACAAATAATTGTAAATTTTATAAAGCTTAAAATAGAATATATAATCTAAATCGCCTACTTCGAAACAACAATCAGTAATATTTAAATTTGAAAAAATAAAGATTATGCGATCCTCAGTCAAAACGCTAATTCAGTTGTTTTTGTTTGCAAGTTTATAGTTTTATTTACGAAATTATTTGTGAGGCATTTTCACATGTGGCCTCTTTGTCAACGCATATTTGTTGCCATTATTGCACGGAACGTCATGAAATTACATCTACATGAGTTTAAAGTCCCCTGGTTGTAACCGTGTAGTTATCAATGGATGTAAAAAGTTGTTAACATCCGCCATTTCATCTTCAAAAAATATATTTTGCTCTCGTTCGCAACCTACAACCTTGATTTCAAAATAATATTGTACTTTGCATGTTTTATCACTGTTCTGTATACAGCTAATTCAGTTAATGAAGTTGTCCACTTGTCCATCGGGACTCTAAACCATAAACATTAACCTTTAACTCTAAGCTCGTAAAGCACACTGAGAACGCACGGCGTTTGTCACGAGTTATTACAGCGAGTAATAATGTCAAAATACCGCGTGCATGCAACCATGCGGCAAACACCGTGCGTTCCCATTGTGCTTTTGGCGCTTAGAATTTCAGATTTAAAGTTGAAGGTCTCCAAGGATAATCTTTTTTGATTTAGCTGTATATCAACAAGAATAATATATTTGTTCCTGACAGCAATGTAAAATTTACAATATATAGGAATTTTGGATATTGAATTTTGTCAGTCAATTACTCTTTGTATTCAGGATATTACCTATTTACTATTGCTTACAGTTATATAATCTAATTTTAATTGGTAGTAAATTACCTAATTTGAACCGCTGTTTCTGTTGAATAACTTTCGGAAGTGTGCATGGTAGTACCAGTTTTGAACTTCATTCTTAAAAATGATTATTACAAATCCTTCTTCTTAATTTTAGATACTTATTTTGGACTGAATACACTCGCGTGTGGCGAAGACGTTTGATTGACAAGGACAAAAAAATATTAAGCAGTAGCCGCAGGAGGTATACCGCTATAACTCTAGATTACGTCAACAAGCGAGTGTACTTGATCAACGTTGGTGGTGAGATGTTTTCAATGGATTATGATGGTGGGAACAGTAGTGAAATATTCAGGGATGGTTCAGTTTATTATTATCCATTGGACATATTTGAAAATTCGCTGTACTTTCAGAAACGAGGTTCATTTGACATTGTTGAAATGAAGGTATTCAACAGAAAAATATCGCGTTATATTCCGTCACCTAAGGGCTCCTTCCTTAATCATCTTATCGTCGTGGACAGATCTCGGCAACCTGAAGGTAGGATTTATTTAAGTAATATACACTAGACTTTAAAATTGCCGTTAGCAGCAAACCCCTTCGTGTTGCTATATATAAAACAATTTATATTCAAAGGTAAACAACGTCTACGAAATTTTTTAACATCGCAATGACTTGTTTTTCCTCAACTCCATACCCATACAACAATATTAATTTACGTTTTCTAATTCTCGTGTGGTGGGGTTTTGCATTTAATGTTCAAGTTTTATCTTTCCCGCGCAACTTTCCAGCTAGTCGGAAATATATTTTCAAATTAAACAATGGTAAGTTTCTTATGCAAATTTAATGACCCAAGCTGTTGACATAAAACCATATTTATAAAAACACAATTCAAACAAAACATATTTTGTGGGAGAAGGGGTTCTGGGTGTGTCAAAATCAAAGTGAAATATTTACCATTTTTTATTCTATCCCATCAACCCTTCGCTGCATGTAGTTCCTTGAGACGTTCGTCGTACAATTTGTTACTCTTTTTCGCGATATTTTGCGAGCCATTCTTCGTCAGCAAACTTAGTTCATGGTATTATTTATATACGAAGACGTCTTGTCCGTGATCGCTGCTTGACTTCGCCTCGACTTCGCATCAACGGCGTTTTCATCGATTTCACTTCGGTTTCTCGATTTGATACTGCCCGGGAATATAGTTCCACCGAGTCATCGCTTTGGTAGCTATTATTTTCTGTACCTGAACTCGTTTTACGACATTTTTTACCGGGCTTTGATCGCGATTCTCCTTTACATTTATATACTTTTCACTTATCCAAGTAGGCAATGGGTTCCTATTGTGACGTATTAGTTACCAGTTTCCCACCTTCGCGGTTTTCAAAAACTTTTGCCGTTAAAATTTGAAATTTTCAAATTTCATTGCCTTATTACTCCCTGAAAACAAGGTCAATTTTAAATCTGCTTTGTATTTTCATGATCTACGTTTCAAGGAGATTCTAATAATGTAAACTCCCATTTTATGACAAGGGCACTATAACATAGCTACTAGCTTCAACGCGTTGTCTCATTAACTTAAATTTATATTGTCTATAAATTTGCTTGATAAAACATAGTTTGAATTCAACAAGTGCCAACTATGGTAGTCCCTAAATTTCATTCTGACTTTGGAAATAAAAGCCAAGTTTTGAGGTAACTAACTAACTTTTACATACTTGACAATGTTTCCTCTCAGTTTCGCTGTCATAATTTTTTGTACTCTTACTGTATTCTGATAATGAAAATAATAGCCTATAGCATAATACTTAAAATAGAACCATTCAGACAGATATCTATAGAAGTTTATTTTTCAAAGTGTTGTTTCGTATATTAGCTCAAAAAATCTTCAGCGAATCACTCTTATTATATTATATATGCACGATTGTCGATGCATGATAAGGTGGGAAACATGAGACCAGTGTAGCTTGGGCTCAATAGATGTCAATTGAGAATAGATTATGCATGTTTTAAATTGGTTATTTCAAATGGACACACAATTTCTTACTTAAACAATCCATCTATCTGTAACGAAAAAAATGTTTAGTCGTTTGTCACTAGAATTGCTCCCAGAAATTGCTATCTCTATCTATAAATAATTATTTAAATAATCTCATGAAAAAGGTAGCTTATAAGTTATTTTACAGTTTTCATTAATATATTTTGTTTAGAATATATATCAGCTTTAAACATATAAATTTGTATAAAACCCCACATATTTGGGAGCCCGAAACAAGTAACGTTGTGACTTACTTAAAACACGTGTCAACGTGAAACTATCTATTGATCCGGCTATGAGAATGACACAGTCACGCCATGAGTTTGCTAAGCTGGTTTGCAAATATACTGAGCTCATTGTTGGTTAAAAGTTTGTCCGCGCGTAATTCCTAATTCGCGCTATCCTTTTTGCAATCTGGAATACGCTGTGGAAGCTAAATGTTTCTTCTATCGAACGCTAACAAAGATCAATGGTTATGCGTGTTAGTTTTCAAAATAAACACATGTTTTTGACAACAAAACCCCAGTCCTTTGCTGTGAATGCCATAAGCAAGTCATTAAAAATTTAATCGATCAGTTTGGCTAATGTTTTATCGAAAAACACAGCTATATAATAAAAAGCATGAAATATATGGTATCCATAGGAAAAGCAATATTTTACTTTTAAACTTGAATAATTTTCTTCTCATAAGTAAGGAAATGAGAAAAAAATTGCCAAATACTGTCAAGAAATGAAAATCTGTTTAGCTTGGATTTTCGCGCGAAAACATGCTCACCGGTCGATCAACAAAAACACAGCCGTTATACACCGCCCTATATATAAGCGCCCAGGTTGCAACTGTCCCTTGTTTACAAGTATAATATTGCGGTAGTGTCAAGGCATGCAAAAGACGATACATGTCACTCTTTTGGAACCTAAATATAAAAAATCTCAATTTAGATATCTAAATACTAACTACTTATTAACCGAAAGTCAGGTCTTTAGGGTAAAATAGTAAACCGAGGTCTTACCGTATTGGCCGAGCGATAGCGAGGTCAATACGGCAAGACCGAGGTTTAATATTTTACCGTAAAGAGCGAACGTTTGAGGTTAATAAGTAGTTTACTATATGGCACAACCATAAGTAGTAAAATAAGTAGTTTATTATATGATTTGTTTTTGTTGTAGGGCTTTAAAAATTTCGTAATGCCCCGCGGGGCACTACGTGATTATCAACCTGAAAAGATAAATTCTATCTGAGCAATAGTTCGCAATCCACCTCACTGATATCTTCTAAGTTTATTCGTTGACCTAAGTCTCTCTTATCCGAAAATGCCATTTCAACGAAAATAAAGTCGATGTTGTTTTCGCTGTCGCTTGAGGAATCCTTAGAGGTGCTATCGTATAGCATTAAATCCATTAAATCTTTAAAGTCTCGCCTACAGCTGAGTGCGTAAGAAAGAAAATGATTAAAGATATTTTTTTTCGAGGGACAAATCACTCTTAAAAAGCGTACGAGATTGAAAAATCATGTGAATTTTTGGGGTTATTTTCCGATTTTTCCATAGTTTTGTGATTTGTTTATTTATGAGATATTTTTTGTTATTTGTCCGCGACTTTTTCGAAGGTGTACGAGATTTAAATCAGTGACTTGCTTCTTTTTTTTTTGAATACCTTCTTACTACCGCCATCTTGGATTTGAAACAAAGCTTGGCAACCTCCTGCCCTTGTTTCTTATCCAATGCAAATCTTCAGATAGGTTGTGAAAACTCAAATGCCGACCAAACAATGAATCCCGCCTGTCCCAGCGAGCGAGGTCGAACGATTATCGTATGCAAATTTCCAGATAAGTTGTGAAAGCTCAAATACCGATCATATCAAACAACGAATCAGAATAATGACAGCCACAGCCATTGTCAACCGATGTCAACCAAAGTCGAGGAATTGCCTTATCATGCAAATTACCAAAATTTATCCCCGAGCTACGGCGCGAAGTACAAACCTTAAAAATACAAACCTTGTCACTATTTTGCCATTTTGTACAAAAAAATAAAAGAAATATGCGGCCTGTTGCGTGTAACCATGGTTATAGTGATCAACTCATTAATTCATGTTACAACAACGTTTGGGGAGTATACTTGCTTGGTTCTAATGGGCCGTTCTAATGCATGCATTTCTAGTATGTTATTAACAAACAATGAATCAGAATAATTGCTGTCAACTGCGTTGGTGGGTTATTTACCATTAATTGAAATAAATGTACCGAGGCCATCTAAGACAAACCAGACTAAAAGATCGGTAAGAGGTAAGCGGGCAAATATCAAAGACATTTTTTCCCACAAAAACCGGTGATTGGGAAACGAAAACGAACTCGCAGCTGGCAGAATTACCTGAGTTCTGTCCGTATCAAAATGCGGCAATAAATATGGATCCCAGTCAGAACATTCCAGTTCGTGTAACCTTACGTATTCCCCGCCTTCAAGAACATAAACAAAGTGCTTCTAGCAGTCATAGTACTTAGTAATTATTCCTACGACAAATAGCAATATATAACAAATCAACGTTTGTACCTGGACTCATCTTGCCTAATGTCATGTCGTTAGTACCAAAAATAGATCAAATACTGTGCGTCCGTTTGTGATTAATGCCGCTACCGAAGGCGATGTCTTTACTGAATCATGGCTCAAAAATACTATCCCAGATTGTATTGTCGATATTCCCGGATATAAGATATTTCGGAAAGATAGAGTTGACCGAATACATGGAGGAGTTTGTATCTACACCCAAAATCAAATGAAATGTTGTACTCTACCTGAGTTGGAGAGTTCACGTTTTGAGGTACTTGGGATAAAGTTACATCCTAGGAGACTACCTCTGGGACTATCATCAATTGTTTTAAGAGCAATATACCATCCTCCAGGTCTATGATTAACTATCTTAATGATTGCTTGACCAGAGCCGAACCAACATATTCAAACTGCGGAATTATAATCATGGGTGATCTTAATAGCTTGAAAATTTCGAGTATATCCCGACAATTCAAGTTGAAACAACTTGTAAACTTTACTACCAGAAGAGAGAGAACCTTAGATGTGATTGTAACTAACATTTCTCAATTTACGACGATCCTAAAAATCTCCACCTTTTGGTCAATCAGATCACTTCACAATATCAAGTTTTTCCGAAGATTAGAGAAACTACCCAGAAAAAATCGAGAGTAATTCAAATACGTGACACGAGGCTTAAGAACAAAAGAGCTCTGGGAAGAGTTCTCTCAAAAGTGGACTGGTCGTGTCTAGACAGAATCAATTCTTCTGAAGTAAAAGTAGAATTCTTTAACGCAATGATATCCATCACTTTCAACATAATCATTCTAGTTAAAGCTAGAACTATTCATAATAATGATGCTCCCTGGATGTCGGATAAACTCAAAAGTGCAATTAAGAATCGTCAAAGAGCCCTCAATAAACATGGGAATAGCAGTAAAACTTTTAAATATTACCGTAACCTAGTTAACTGTGAGCGGAAAAAATGTAGGTCCTCCTACTACTGTATAACCTGAAGGTGGCTCCCTACAGTAATGCATGAGATGATCGCGGCACGAGAGTCAAAAACGCGTGGCAACTACGTGGACTTTCTCACGCAAATTCGACGATCAAAACAAAACAAAGATATTTCGCCCGGTTTTTTAAAATAACTTTTACCATTTTGAAAGATTTGTAATGAAAAAACTTTGAATAATCCTTAGTTTTATGTGACAAAGCATCAGTAACACCAATGAGTGATTTTAACTATGATACAAATCTCGCTTGGATAAAAAAATCTTGACAGCAATATAAAAGTAAATTTTTCAAAAACATTTTAGATATAATGTTCACTAATAAGAGTTTATCAAACATTTATTAACTATTGTATAAAAACTGTTAAAGGTTATAAAAGTCGTTTAGTGATACTTGCATGTTTTTACAAGTTAAACAGTAAAAATATCACAGTTCTATAGCAAAATACCGACTTGTTCATCTTCAGCAAAATTACAAAACTAGGCAAAAATATGTCCAGCTGTACGAAGGCTGTTGAAGCTCGTGAACTCAGTAAATGGCAGTCAATTGGACTTAAATCGATCTAACCCTTCACAGCTTTTCTTGGTTGTCCATGGCTCTCAAATATATTGAATAAACGTCAAAATCAAAAGATAAAAACAACATTTCCACTCGTTTTTGCACGATGAAAGCAATAAACTTGCGCCCATGAACTATTATTAACTAGTCTAAGTGACGTTTTTATATATGGGAAATTTCGTAAAGCTGTTGACCCAATTTTTCACCTTTATATGCGTTTTACTCTTTAGTTTCATCGGTGACCTATCTTCAAATTTTGACCATAAATTTTAATTTTGGTAAATTTTATATATTTCAATTTTAAAAAAAATCGCCAGTGTAGAAATCTTTATACAAAATTTTCGAGTTTAAAAAAATTGCACATTGGCGATTTTGATTAAACTTTCATAATAGTTTCAGAACATTATGCTTAAAACTTATATGAAATAAAAAGGATGGGTCACCGACTTTGTTTTTTAGATACGGACAATTTTATGCGCATAGTAACCACATTTCAGGCTTACGTCTTGTTACCACGGCAACGATGACACTACCTGAACCGGGTTTTAAATGTTCCATAGATGATGAATATTACCCTCGAGTATAAAAAACACTCGTTTAAAAACGATTTATTATAAAGCTAAAATAACTTTAGGGAGCCACCTTAAGCACGTTAAACCCAGAGATTGGTGGAGTGCAGTTAAAAAGATCAGTGGTAGGGACATCCAAGTTATGACTAAAACCTGATTTTTGTTCCACATTACAAGTAGCTGATCTCCAACATCTGAGTTGATACCCAGAATGCGAAACAAAATTAGCCATTTCACGAATTCCAATCCATTCCAACGATATAACTTCAAATGTACTTCAGTCTCTGAACTAGAAGTATATAATAACGCCTCAGATCGCTTAATCGCTCAAAGGCAAGTGACCCTGATAACATCCAATCTTGGATACTCAAAGGATACGCCGGTTTTCTCTCGTTACCTGTTATGAAACTACTAAACTGTCCTTTTATAGAAAATAAACTACCCAGGATCTGGAAGATGGCAAACACTATTCCAGTCTCAAAATCGGCGCAAGTTCAACATACAAAACAGCACTTTCGCCCTATTTCCCTTACGCTTGTCCTCTCGAAAGTTGTGGAAGATTTCGTTGTAAGCATGGAATTGAGACCTGCAATCCTTAAATTGAGACCTGCAAGACCCAAATCAATTTGGTATCATCCCCGGCTCTTCGACAAGCCAAGCCCTCATAAGAATGATTCACAGGTGGACGGAAGAAACAGATGGAACGGCGGCCGCGGTGAGGGTGGTGCTGTTTGATTATGCAAAAAAAACGTCTGATAAACTAAGAGGTCAGCGGATCGATCCCGGCTCGGGGACTCGTAGAGGAATAAAGCTTGAGAACAACTTTTGCTCACTATATACCAAGCTTACAAACTTACTAGACTATTAACTAACGTTTACATTACCACATGTTTAGTATTACACAATTATGTATGTGTATGTATGTCGAATATTACGTGAGCCAATTCAAAAGCGAAAGTCTTGTTCGGGATAAGGTCGGTCCAAGGGATTATGGAAATTTTATGTTCTGTGCGGTTGTTCACAAAAAAGATGATCCGGAACTTCGATATCTTCAACATTGTCAAAGTTAGTCTAATGTGTAAAATGTGCAGTCAAGCCAACCAAGAAACTACTGTATGCCTCTGCCAAATTATCACATATAGGGTAATCATCTGTCAGCAACAGACAATAAGAATAATCCTCAAACAAATGCAATAGACAATGAAAAGAAAGCAGAACGTTTATTCAAGGAATATATTTTGGCGAAGAAGATTTAAACTTTTACAAGTGCAGCGAAGGAAAACTTGACAAACACCTTGGCAAATTTTGGTTTGCTGCAACAACAGAGAATGAGCAAAAGTATAAAATAGGCTCTCTTGAAACAATTAGATACAGTTTTGATATAGAGCTCTGAAAACGTTACGGCCATAAATTGACATAACAAAGACGGAAAGTAAGGCATTTCCTTGAAGCATCAAAGCCTATGAACATGCGGAATGACTGAACTGAAACAAAAGGAAAACGAAGAAAGCGATGTCAATCCTTGACGGTAAATATAGCGATAAATTATGTAATTATTACATCTACTGTATATCAAGTACATAACTTTTTATATGAAGTTACAGAAATTCTCTCGATTCTAATTTCCTAACATTTATCTTCAAACTTGTACGATATATATCACAGTCGACACCTTGACTGATGAAGAACCGCGCAAGAGTGCTTTCAAAACAAGGTTCAGTGGGACATAAGATTCTATTTCACACGCAGAGAAGCAGCAAACATAAAGTATAATATGACGAAGACAACGTTTGCCATCGAAACGAGGTATGCAGTATGTTGAAAAAGCTGAATAAGAAACCATTGAAAATCACAAGAAAAGTGAAGATGACATTTTAAGTGGTTAAATGCCTACTTATAAAGGATGACATGTGGCTGTCCAGCAAGAAGTTTCCATCAGTTACATATACCCCAAGCTCTTCTTCACCCTGACTTGAAAAGCTGTGGCAGATAATTTCCTTCAAGTATGTTGAACATATTTCCAACCAATAGCCAAGAGATATGGTGGCGGCGTATTCTAGGAAATGTTGATCACAACAAACTGAACATTCATAGTCTAACCTTGCCAAAAGCTGTGGATTCTGAATGCAAAGGATACACTAACGACAGCCTTGAGTAACAAACTTAAAGCTACAGCTGATTATAATGATAAGCAAATCATGTCTGTAACTAGCCACCTAAGCAGTGCAAGTTCGAATATATATCAGAAAATTTCGCGCTTCACACGAAAAGCTTTGAATGGGCTTAACAGAATTTATGTTAATTGGATCTAAACCAATGATAAAAAGTGTTTCAAATATACAGCCAAACATTACCATTGAAAACAAACCAATTAGACAAGTTTACGGTTGCAAAACTCTTGGAGTGACTGTCGACCAGCATTTGTCTTGGAAGAATAATACTGAAAAGGTTTGCAAGAAAATAGCATCGGGAATATCAGGGCTATTCGTCGAGTAAAATGAATTTGTTGAGAAAGATACGCTTGTTTCCTATATATAATCTCTCCTCCTATTGTTCGCCCACACTTTTACGTATTGCTGTGAAGTATGGGATGTGTTTGGTGAAACATTAATCGCAAAAATGTCTCCCAAAAGCTCCAAAACAGAGCTGCTGAACTCAGTAATGAATATGAGCAATGATGCGCATAGACTCACTCAGGTTGCTTTAGATGCTTTAGGGCTGGAAGTCACTTAAACGGGAAAAAGAATGGAAGGCTAAGTCAAAACCCTGATGTTTAAATTGTTGAATAAAATGGGTCCTAAATCACTTACTGATTTTATTTACTCTTCAAAATGAAATGACAAATTAAGAACTTCTGAGATATTGGAAAGTACTTTGCTTACCACAGCTACGTACTAATAGCATGAAAAAGTTTCATGTTTGACGGGGCACACATTTGGAACTTTACTATTGTAAATGAAATTAGGGAGAGCAACTCCTCATGTCTTTTGAAACTAAAAATCACTACTCTCAAGCATTTCCTTGAATGACATAGATTTGTAAATAGATATGTTTCACTTATAATGTTTTTTTTTTATACCTTATATTCTTGTACCTACATAACTTTCTTATTCTATACTGTATTACCATCTATACTATATTTTTGTAATCTTATTATCGTACACGCCCCTTGTGGAAATCAGCCTATAGGTTGACAATGGTTAGCGTGTTTAAATAAAGTTCTTCTTCTTCTTCTTCTTCTAACACTTGGCTATGTGCTTACTGGAGATTCTAACTGTCTGACCAAAAATAATGAGGTTGCTCAGTTTACTTTACTAACAAAGTCTCTGAGATAACTACTTCTAACAGTCGTCCCATACCACCCACCTTTCTTTCTATACCATTGGTTGAAAATCAAATTGTACTCCAGGACGTAGTTGAAGCATCTGGAGTTGGGGAGGTCAAATAATTTGACCTGAAAATTTAACTTCCATGTTAAAATTTACCTGAAGTATAGTGATTATAATAGACCTTTTTCTGATTGGATTATCAGGGGCGTAGGAAGCTTCTTAAAACTTAGGGGGCTGCCTCACAGAAATGGCATTTTCAGAGTCTTCTACCTCTTTCTGTTAAGCCTTTCATTAATTTTTTTCATTATGATTTGTGAGTGCTGTAAATTTTTTAAAATTCAATTATTTTTGGGGGCTGAACGCCTCATTCCTGGCCTCCTTTATAAAATATTGGAGGGGCGCGGCCTCCCCGCTTCCTGGCACGCCCTGTTGATTATCATTGTAATACAGAGTTGTTTAAAGATAGCCTCCCCAGACGATTTTTATATATTTTTTAGGCTCCAGGACTGCATTTCCAGCGTTTTCTGAAGCGATTTTTGCAAACGAATTGCATCCAAATTGACTGTATTTCTGGTACAAAATTTTAGTTATGTGGAGGTTTTTGAAAGAGACCAGGTTCTTTCAAGTCATTTAACATTCAATTTTTAGTTATCACTTTACAAAAATATAACGATTCTTTATCCTAAATTCTTTACCTCAAAATGTCAAAATTTTACCTCGAATTTTTACCTGATTCTTTTTTCACCTTTACTGCTGGGGGTGTTACACTTTCCCCACGCTTTCTTGCTACGTCCCTGTGTGTACCCTCTCAGCAAGCGCAAGCTCCTCGTTTCCTGGATGAAACTGGTGACAATTACCAAACGCCCTCGTGTGCATCCTTCTGCAAATCATATCACAGCTAGGCAGTCTTCAAATATATGATGAATTACTGTTTGATGAAGACAGTGCGAGCGATGCTAAAATACTGAAAGCAGGCAAGTGCATGAATACGAGGAAGCAACAACATCAGAGAATGTCTATTTTGGTGCAGTTATCTCAGATTGAATCAAAACGACATACAGTGCATGTCCATGTCAGTCAATATTGGAAAAAGATAAGCTCCATCTATATTCAGTAATTGCAAAATTGTAGTTGGGAAATAGAAATAGAAATGACATTAAGAAAACATTTTGTGTGGGATTTCTGAAAATTAAAACACGACTAGTATGTGATGTGTTGTAAAACATGCCTATAGTAAGCACGACTAAGCAAAAGATTAACTGCTATAACTACAAATTTGTTGTTGGCAGAACACAGCCAAGGCTAGCTTCCAAACAAATAGTCATTATTAAACTTACAATTACATACACCTCATCCACCTCATAAGTTTAACATTGAAGTTAATCAGAATCATCCTAGGACTGCGCCTTTATACTGTATAATGATTATACATACAGTTTAAGGGAAATGACCTGACAATTTACAGTACGTTCAAATAACATTATGAATCAATTTATTTTAAAGCATTATTTGAAACCAATCCATTTTATTGCATCATTTTTTTTGATTATTTCTCGATCCCCAAAGGGATCAAGGGGTTTACAACTATGTGTATTAATAGATAATATATGTAGGTAAATTGTACCTGGTTGGGCAGTGGGAGGCTATGAGGATTTGAACAATATCCTTTTGGGGGTAAGGCCATGAAAAAATCGTTTGAGTAAAAAGAGGACGGTGAGGGGACCGTGAAAATGTATTATTACATATATCTTTCCGCCCCATCCCTTCAAGCATTAATAATGACTTCGCCTCTTTCATGCGTAATTGTTGAATATTTTTGTCCCTTATTTGTCGCTTATATATATTTACTGATATCATATTTATTAACTTTAAATAAATTTGCTATAATGTTGGGTGATGTCAATAACTTTGTTTATATATTTAACATTCAATTTTAATTTCTCTCTATATAAGGCAAAAACTGCATTGCGCCACCTTTATTTAGAGTGATTTCTGAAGCTGCTTTCTGTTTTTGCATTAACAAATTTTGTGGAGACAGTGGAGCTTTAAATGTTTATATTACCATTTTCTTGTTAAAATGGAGCTACCTTATAAAGTGGCATGCAATAATAATCATAGCTGAAACTGTTTTGCCTTTGCATTAACAATTCTAAGAGAATTCGGAGCTTTAAAATTTATATTCCTTTTTACTCTTTTAAAACCAGCAATTTAGAAGTTATCTTAAATAAAGTTGATATCGATAAAAACCAAACATACTTAGGTGACTGGTGCGTCAGGATTGACGCACCTTCGGGGTCTTGTAGCCTTCGTCCCACCTCTCTCTTCGATCGGTAGGTTCGGGGAGCTACCAGATCCCTCGATTCGTCAATCCGGGACGCACCTCCCGTGCTATTTTTGTTATAAGACCTCCCAAAGAATTAACTTCCTTCCACTACCTTACGGAATAAGCATTTATTGATTTTTTTACCAAGTGGTGAAAAATGTTACTACAAACTGTCGAAATTTCAAATTGTACGTTTTGTGCCAAATTAAAACGGTAATCTCGGGATGTTTTTCCATTCTTATGTAAAGTACGTTGACGTTTTTGATAGAGGAGTTTAGGGACGTAGTCATCCAAGCTAGGTTCATCGCATTTCCTGATTCCAGCCAATATAGCCGGAGAAGGTAGTCTATCATGTCGGTTATTCTATCATTATTTTTTCAGTATTGCAAACCACAGTCAAAAATTGATTGGATATCATTCTAAAGGATCCAAGGATCTTCTGACACTGCTGACACTTAGGTTTTGTGTAATTAGTTGCAAGCCTTATGTCCCGATGCAACCATTTTCACCATATTGAATTGTGATTAGTGGTGCCTATTTAACTGAATGGAAATTTAGGTCCTTCCCATATATTAATCAAACACCAGCCCAATGTGATACTTCCTCATTTCGGAACGTTAATAATTTGAATTGAACCACACAATATTTTAAAATTCTTTCCGCTAAACCATGCAGTAGTTATTACAAGCAGAATTAAAATCCCTAAGTTACCTAGGACAAAGATTTCGGGATGGTTGGTAAGAAGATCAAGATTAGACTGAATGTGATTATACACCTGAGCGTTTAAAATGCACTCAAACATAGGACTTGTAGTAACTCAACATGAAAACAAGCATGTAAGGAATCGATTTTGGAATGAATTTGGGGTCTTATTGAGATCCATATGGACCCAGCGTTGGTCGGTTTTCAAACTTTTATTTCTATTTGCTCTCTAATGTACGAACTAGCATAAACGCAGTCACCGCAAACAACTGAGGAAATTCGATTGTTTCTGAAGATAATAAAAAGAATTTAGATTAAGGAAACTGGTGTGGGATCTGGGATGTTGTAAGTGAACCAAGTTTTAGTAATGCAAATTTGGTCAACATTGTTTATATTTGCAAGGCTTGTCGCACATTTCCTGGACCTTTTTAGCAAGAAATCGAGCATTTGCAGCCCAAGGCAGAGAAGTGCAAATATAGGCTTAAGCATTATTTTCAGGAATCAAAGTCTGGAGCAAGTCGTTCGACTAGTCTCCATTAGTGGTGGAAGGTATAAATCCTGAGAGTTCGCCTGAAGTTGAGTTTGTAAACTACCTAAAAAAATAAATAAGATTGTAATCTCGACGGTTCGGAGCGATGGCCCTTCGTCTGACAATTAGTCTACTAACTTCCAGACGAAGGGCCTTCGCTCGAAACGTCGAAGTTCTTATTGTATTTTTTAGGTAGTTTTACTCTACTCATCCGCCGAATCTTCGGTATGCTCCACCTATACACTAGCATAACGCGTTGCCTGAGATAAACCAGGGCGTTATAAGGCGATATATCGGCAGTTTCTGACATCAAAAATCGATCTACAATATTTGATGTTTGAAGCGACAATGCTTTCATTCTGATGTTGTGAAGTATGGAATTAGTAGTCCTGATATATGTTCTTACTATTTAAATTCACCCGGAATATGTTTACAACGTACCAGTTTCTGGCTTTGTTTAAAGCAAATTTCTACTATATAAATAGGGAGATTTGATAATAATAATAATAATAATCTCGGAGCCGGCGCGGAAGCGGCCGTGCGAGGGTGCACTAATTCCGCTCGGATATACAATTCGGGCATGTGGAAAATATAGCGGATTCCCAAAGTTGTCCGGCTATTATGTCATGGACATGGTATTCTTACTTATGTGCATGCGCGTTTTGTACATTGTTTCCTGTACTTCGGTGAGATAATACAGACAAATAAAGATAAAATGAACATTTTGTAGAGGATTTTCACTTACTAAAGCCAACAGCAAAAGAAATCATGTCATCAGGCTGACGAACATGGTATTTCACTTTATGCGCATGCGCGATTTTTATGGTCGAGAGAAAACTTTTCCAAAAATAGTTTTGTACATTGTTTTGGTACTATGGAGATAATACAGACAAATAAAGATAAATGAACATTTTGTAGAGGACTCTTTCACTTACTAAAGTCAACAGCAAAAGAAATCAACAACAGGCCGGAGAAAGGACAAGATTTTCGAGTTTTAAAGCGTTTTAAAACGGGTAAGTGTCTATTTTGCATACTTGCTTTTGCACAGTTTTGCCGTCAATTGGCATGTACTATACCATAGTTTGTCGTTTTTAAAATGCGTGCAGCGTTCACCTGAGTGGTCAATATATATAACATTGATTAATCTTAAAAGTGTTTTAATATTAATTCAAATGCAAGTTATATAGAATAAGAAACAAACATATTTACTCTCAAAAACTTCATAGGTATAGAAATACTGTTACAAAACAGTTGGAAGTTTTATGACAATTTTGAAACGTTTTGTGAGATCGTGTCTAAGATTGAATTTTACAGTAAATCAAAGCTAAAAGAGTACGTAATAACATATTACTTTATATACTTGGGCAAATTGATAATTTTACACAGTTAAAAGTACAAACCTTATCACTATTTTTGAACAAAAATAAAAGAAATATACGGCCGGTTGCGTAAGTGTTACCATGGTTACAGTGATCAACTCAGTAATTCTCGTGTTACAATAACTTTGGGGAGCTTTAATTGCTTGGTTCTAATGGGCGAGGGGCTTGCATGAATGTATTTCTAGTAATAATAATAATGCTCCTTATTTTCATTGGGTGACTGGGATTTACAATTGCAGGTAATTTTTTGTCCGGCCCAACATTTACAAATTCATTTATAGATATCTCGATATGATATCAAAGGTACAGTAACACACAATAACATTATAATATAGCATGTTGTGACTTATAGTCTTGACTCTTGGACAAAATAAATAACATTAGTCGTTACAAAAATAAAATAAAAACTGTTAGCTAATTAGTACCATAATTAATTAAGTTAGATAAAATTAAGTTGTTTCTGTGTTGCTACTATTGTTCATTAGCTCATTAATTTCTGAGGCTTAGTTTAGGAAAAAATGCCATATACGAAATAAGCATTCCTAAATTGAGAAAGTGTGGACGGCACTACGTATGTATATGTCTAAGGGAGTTCCAATCACTGGAAGCCAGGAACCCAGGAATGAGCGCTTATCAGAATTGGCGCTAACCCTTTAGGAAGTACAAGATTATTGTTAGTTGATCCTCTTGTGTTTTGACTATGCCAGCTTTCGGTGCTGGAATTTTTACATTAAATTCTTCTGGTAACCAACCATGGGAGCCAAGTTATTTTAATGTTTTGAAAACCAGTAGACAACGGAAATACTTTGATGCGTTCTTATCGATGGGGTAACCATCCAAGCTGTAAAACAACGGTAATGAATGCGCTTTTCCTGTCAGTTCTCAGTGTCGCTTTTTTTTTGATACAGCATATATTGATATCAAAACAGCCTCTCTAAAACATCTTTCAATGTTCCAATCAAAGCGAAAGAAAGTCTAAAAAATATCCTGAAAATTATTAAAAATCCCTCAATTAAATCTAAATGAAATGGAGTGATTTTAAAATGATCTTAGCCCACGGCATAATATAGTCTTCTGTGAAACGAAGGTTCTATACCAACTACTACCGAGTCCAAAGTGTATAATAATTTTTTTCCCAAGCACATCAAATTCTATTATTAAACTACCACAGCTAACGTATTTTAGTATTGATTGATTTGTTTTATTGTTCAAATTTAAACACATACAGTGCTGATGCGATACCAAAAAGTATATAGTTATAATCTCCAGGCTAAGTCGTTAAAGCGTGATATTAACGAAGTCCTACTAAGGGCGAAACCTCAGAGCAAAATCTCGCATAGAATAACTGGAAAAAGTTTTATTGTTTACACTTTTACAAAAAGTAACGCATAAAATATATTAAAATATGAATTGTATAAAAGCAAGGACATACCTGAGAACTACTACTTCCATTAAATTCTCTATAAAGACATCAGCATAATCCTCGACAGTGTTCAGGTTTTACAAACACCCTAACTTATTTTTCAATGAAACTGTCAGTCTATGCCCTTTAATGTTCCAAACCCCGAGAGAGATTTGTTTTGTTCTCGTAAATAGGTATACCAAAAAGTCTACCATTTTGAATGCGTGCACATGTGCAAATACTTAAAAAAATGACATAGCTCCTAAATAAGGCAACTGTATGGCTAGATAAATAGATGAATTTATTCATCTTTCAACCTATTTTTCTTTATTTCTTACTTTTTCGCCTATTTGTAATTCTAATCTAATTTTTATCCATTTTAAAACAACGGTCTAGACTTATTATTTACTATAAAATATATCTGTCATCGCGGCTATCCTATCTCTCTTATAATTACGTTAATGGCTCGGAAATTAATAGCAATATACTCTGCAATCCGTCAATGAACGCTTATATGTCCGTGCGTATATCCCAAAAATATATAGAAACGATATACGTGCGCGCTTCCAGCACTAGTGGAAGTTTCCGGACCATCTGGGTCAGATCGATTCCATACGAACAGTCCCCGTTATATTCTTAGCGCTGGCTCGGTTATAAATAATCACATGTAATATATTTTTCACGTATATTTAAATTCAAACTTCTGCATTCAAACAGTATACAATATCATCCAATAAAAATATAAACCAGATCCCTCCAAATCTGTGCATATATAAAATGTGCTTAGTGTAATGGTACAAAGAGCGTTCTATTCGCACATATGGCACAATATTTATTTCCCATCAAACATTCATTGTTCATTGATTTGACTTTAGGAACATTTAAATATAAAAAAACCTGACACACTCTGCCCTAATCTTTATGGGTCCGGCATACATCCAGTCTTTCACTGTACGTCTACACGCTGCTGTTTCTCTCTTCCTCCTCGCTTGTCGTTCGGGTTCCTCGATATTCACATTTACATCCCTTCTCCAATCCTTTACTCTTTCATTTCCTTCCACTTCTTCCGAAAATTCTTCTACAGAACAATTTATTCCTAGCGATTATTACCTCCCTACAGATCAAGTTATTGGCTTTCCCTTTATCAACAATCTTACTATTGCTCATCCTGACCAACTGTACAACTAACTCCTCTTAATAACACCTGTTTTTCATAATCCTCTGTTCTCTTATTATCTCTCCCTCCCGGGTTAGACTACACTGTGATACTTTCTCAGCTTTGGACCATTTTTCTTTTTACTTTACCTTTGTGATGTTTACTACTAATCAACGATCTCTCTCCCACTGACCTCTCATCATATTTGAAAGTTAAAGGGCACGAATTTATTATTTGCTCAACTTCTAACAAACAAAAATGTAAATAAGTTTTCTTATCAAACCTTAACCTTGGATTGTTCTAAAACCTTCTTCAAACACCTTTTGACAGTACCCTGCCATGCGTTCAAAGGGCGCCTCTAGCAAGATTGAACATCCACTTAATGACTCCTGAGAGGTTGGTGGCACCTTTTTGGTGCAAAAAGTAAGCATAATATAGAACAAATTATCTTACTATCAATATCATGTTTTAGTGAGGGCCTTGTGTATATGCCTTTTTTTTTTTTTTTTACCAATTTCCATACAGACAAAAGACCTCCTTGAATGTTGTTGAACATGTTTCAAATATTATCACAAAAAGTTGTTTGAACATAATGATGCTTTGTGAAGACAATAATCGGCTAATGCAACATTATTAGGCAATAATGGCCTTCAATAGATTAAGACATTAAACATTTATGATTATTTATAGCCTTTATAAATACGCTAAAACTTATATACTGCAATAATTTAAGTTGTTGCTCACAGAATTTGTCCAGCGGGCAATTATAGTAAACAGCTACTGCAAAATGCTACAAATTTTCGACATTTGTAAATTATACCTTCACAATGTTGCCCAAATGTAGATTACCGTTTTTCATTATACATTAATATAAAGCAAATAATATTTGGTTTGATTACGGTGTTGTAGCCATCACTAAACCTAATAGGTATGTGTATGCATTTTAGTAATTATTCTGGAAGAAATGGCATCTGCCAAAGTAATGAACCCAAGTACTTTCCACTTGAGCTGAGATTGTCGAATGAGTAGCACTGAGGGGCTGTTTACTTAAAAAAGGTTAAGACTATGCCTGGCACTACTTCTTAAAAATATTCTTGATTTTAAAATCACTTCACTTTACACAGAAGCTTTCAGGACAAACCTTTATCCGATTTACGAACATTGATTAAACATTCATTTCTTTGAATTTTCCTCATGAATTATTAATGAGTTTTTTAAGTATACCAAGAAAACATCACAACATGAATAATTTTACATTGATCAAATGCCTATTAAATCTACGAGTACGATCTCAGATTATATCAGATCTCATCTAGTATATATGTCAATGCAGAATAAATCGGTTAAATATTTCAAAATAATTCGAAATCAGATACAATGATTTTGTTCATAAATTCAGTCCTTGTCCATCAAACAAACAAACATGAATTTCATCGAATTTCATGTTTAATAACATAATTATTCGGTATATCATCACATATCTTGTTAAAATCCATCTGTCGAATGTTGTCCATCTTTGATAGTTTTATGGAAACGTTCCAATCTATTTCTTTGAATATTTACGTTTAAACTCGTCTTCAAAAAGCGTAAAAATCTGATTTTTTTAGTCCAGTTTAATTTCCCACTTAACCACCCACACGAACATCGTATTTTGTCGCCGCGCAAGGCCATGTGCTGACATGTCGATTTTTGCAGGCAACTCACTAAAGTTTTGACTTCCCAATCCATAGCGCAATTCCTACGAAGTATTGCACAATTCTTCCGTTTACCAGGAGTTGCCGTCGGAGGAGGCTAAGTCTTTCACTGTGCCTCCACTCCTGCACGCTGCTCCCCTTCCACTTCGAATTTGTCATTCAGGTCCTTCTCCAATCCTTCATCCTCCACTTCATCTTCCCTTCCTTTTCCTTGCACTTCGTCCAAATTTCCATTAAAAGAACAATTTATTTCTGGCGGATACAACTTTCTAACTGATCTATTCAAAGAGAATGGCTTTCCCTTTGCAAATAATCGCACTGTCGCCCATGTAACTTCCTTATCCTAACCTAATGCACAACTAACTCCTAAATAACACATGCTACCCATTGTCTCCTCCTGTTATTAACTTCCTCCAGTTAGACTACATCAGATACTTTCACCTTTGGACCATTCTTCGTTTTATTTACCTTGTGATTACGTAAGTCAACGATCTCTCCGCTTACCTCATCATATTTGAAAGTTAAAGCCGAATTTACTCTTTGTTCAACATCTAACGAAAAAGTAACAAGCTCATCAAACGTTAGCCTTGGATTGACTAAAACCTTCTTCAAATTAACACCTTTTGAATGTACCCACCATGCGTTCAAAAGGTGCTCTAGCAAGATTGAACATCCACTTATTACGATTAACTTTCAAAATATTCTTTCAAATCGGGATCCGTCAAGTGATTCTTAACGTATTCATGCGCTTTATTAAACCTTTTCGCGTGGTCTGATACAATCAATGCAGGTACCCCATCCTAGCAGTAAATCGTCACAACGCTCTTCATAATGTCGAAGTATTTAAATAACTTATCAGATCTAATGTGACAGCTCAAGTTACACAACATGACCATAACACACTATACGCCTTTTCATTCAAAACATGTTCTCTATTTTTTTATATAAAGAACCTGCAAAGTCTAATCCAGATTTAAATAATGCAAAAGCTTCGCATATTCTAAACGCAGGCAATGAAGCCATGAGGGGTTCCCCGTAACACTTGAAGCATTTTACAAACTCAACATTTACTAAGAATTATTTTTATCAATTGACGAACCTTTGGCACCCAATACCGTGTCCTCAGTTCTGCAACATACTGTAGAAGGACTCTTTCATAACTCTAACAAACTCGGGATCTATATCAACAAGATCTCCAAGTGGTACTGAAGTGTGGCATTCAAGAGGAATGGTGAACAATACAACCCAAATACAACACAACAGGATTGACAACGTCAGGATCAACACCTTGCATCCAGAAAAATGGCAATCCCTGTCGTGCCTGGCAATCTCAGACGAGATATTGAGAAACGCCTAATCAATATCACCAATAAGAGCCATCTTCGTGTTTCGCAACCGCAGTAAAATATAATATATTTCCATGATAAAGGTGGTAATAAAGGTAGGCGTACATGCATATACCCTAGACAGTCATTCAGCGACAAAGCTTTCTTACTTTCTTTTGACGAGACGTCATAGACAATTCTTACCTTAGTCGTTTTCGCATTGTGTAGCACCATTGCCTGGTCAGACAGATAGTGCATTCGTTCTGGGTTATATATAGTTTTATTACAGGTTCAATTGCTTCCTTACCAAGCTTTTCATTAATTATATTATTGTACTCATGCAAAATCTCTGGCTCAACCTTTAACTTTCTCAACTGTCTCTTCATGGTGTTTCTATAATTGCTCGGCACAGTTCCTAGGCCCCTGGTAAACTTACCTGATACCTCCTGATGTTGAAGGAAATGCAATAATTCGCGGCTTCATCCACTTCATCTTGTGCGCCTATACTCATGATCCCCAAATCCCACAACTTCTGTGTGAGCAATTCTAGGTCCATATTCTTAGGTTCAACATCACTTTGGGTAATAAGGTTCACACTTACCATACTGTTACCCACAATTGCCTTTATTGTCCCTCATAGGACCCAAACTAGATATGTTTCCACAGTCACAGCATCACCTTTCTCCTCCCGTTATCGTTCTGCGACCTTGGAACAACAAAAGTAGTCTGCCCATATTAAAGGATCAAAACTTTCCTATCTCGACACACATCTGATAACCACAACCTCTTTAAATGAGGATACTCTTTCTTTCTATCTTCTACATGCTTATCATTGGTCAGATTTCTAGTAGGCATTGAATACACCTCAAATACTTCCCGGTTCTCCTCCACTCACAAGTAAAGCATTTACTCTATATACTTCTTTCAACCCACCATCTTTCACCGCCTGTCGAAATGGTCTAATCTCCATCAATACTTTCTTAACAATGTTTAAGTTTATCTGTGAGACTGCTCTTTCTGATGAAAATGATCGTCGGCTACCTGAATTAAATCCTACAAAATTATTAGTACAACAACTGGTTACATCATTACCCATTATATATTGAAGAATTACAATGTTACATATTGAATAGGTACTATTTTTAATATTTCTAATTTCTTGTAATGATAAATTGTCAGGACTTATCTGAAAATCACGCATCGTGAGTTTAGTTTTCCAGACTAATAAAGATCTTTACTACCCATTACATCAGTTTTTCATTATTCCTAAGGGCTTTCTGCCTCGCAGATCGACACATGATTTTTTTCCTTACAGTTCTTCGTTTAATCGCCCTTCTTGAAAAATATAGAGCATATGCTCTACTTACGAATCAGCTCTTTTCTTTTGTTGATAGATGATATTTTGAAGTCTTCATGTTTATGCATCCCTTGAGTCGATGTTACCAATGCACTAGCTGTGCCAGTTCTTTCGATGACTCGTTTCTCTTCCATTTGTGACTCTTTGCTTAAGTCTTTGTTTTCTCTGTTGTTTGATTTGTACACTGCGTGTACTATTATTTGATTTTCTCTCAGTTCGATTTTAATTTCCAACAAGAACTTTAGCATTTTCTCTAATATCCACCCCGGGCATATTATCGGAAGATTTACCGAATTTTTTTGGGTATATTTGGCACGAAAATAGTTCAATACGTTGCTTAGTATGCGCCGAGTGTATTCAGTGCGATCGTGTGTCTCGTCGGAATAAAACAGCTTTGATTCGTAACTTTACGTTTTCTCTTCCCTAAAAGCGGCAATAAACATCAGTAGTTCGCTAATATGCGCTCTCTGAATTTTTTCGTCATTCCAAAATCTCCATTTTAGTAATTCGATCGCGTCCGACGCGTCGTTGTAATTACTACCTTTGAGTGCAAGTCCCATGACTGTCGACACAGCTGGTTCTTCCAAAATCATCTGAGGTACGCAAATTTGTCGAAGTCGCACAACTAATCATTGCGGTTATTGCGCTTTTTGTACGCGTACCAAAATTGTTGGAAACATTCGACACGTTCGTTTTGGTTTGTCCGTAAGGCACCTATAGACGTTTGTTTGCATTATTCAGTACTTCTTCGATACATTTCCTAACATAAACTTCATGTCCTCTTTGCGAATTTTTCTTCTTAGTAAGTTCAGATGTCATGTAGTTTTAATTTTTTTTTAGACACTTCGTTTTACGCTCAATCTTGGTTGGGGGTGGTAACGGGTATTTTTGTAAGCCGTGAATTACCAATATTTGTTCTCGCGAAATGTGAAATGATGGATTTGTGTGTGGTGAAACTTGATTTATATCCCTAGCCGTGAGCCGAGATTTTCGATAATTTTTGTCCGCGAAACGAGAATATATTTGAGGCCTGTAGGAGGGACTGAATGTGGGTTAACTGATTACTGACATTTGCTCGTATTTTTGGCAGCAACTGACAAATTTCCTTAAAACAAAATATGACAAACGATAAATCAGCATTTTTAGAAGTGACATTTGGAAAAATATCTTTCTGAAAGCAGACAATTGGCTTGAATATTAGCCGACAACTGACATGCAAAGACATCCATTAAGACCCCCCTGTATAGAACATAGACTGGACGAGCAGTGAGAATGTTTTTTCTTGATTTTGTATTAGATAGAGCGATTAAGAACGGCTAAGAACGGCACTAAAAACTCGCTTTATAAAATGTAATTTACACATTTGAAAACGTGGTTTTTAATTTTAAACGCGGTTCAAAAACAATCAAATGGGACTGTTTCTTTCAAACTTCATACCCAAGCAATCGGCTACAATCCAATAACAATCTTAACGCGATTTCTCCAAATCTACATATGCAACGTGCTTAGTGTAATGTTTCAAATAGGGTTAAGATACTTTCCATATCCAACAGTGCACATTTCATCAAAGGTTCGATCACTGTTCATTCTTTGAACTTTGACTAAATTAAATGTAGTTAAAATATGATAGTCCCTGAATTAAGGAGATAAATTTATCAAGCAGCCTCTCGCAACGGACTGATGTGAAAAGAGTCCGTCAACGCTCTGCCGAAAGTCGTGGGTTTTCTCCGGGCACTCCGGTTTCCTCCCACAGGGAAAGTTGACAGGGTGGGTTAGGATAAACACAGTTAAGAAAGTAATATCACAATCGTTGTAAAGATAAAATAGTCTAGGCTAAGTATGTAATTATAGGTAAGCGTAACACTTGATGTAAAGCGCATTTGATCATATTCACATGTAAATTTGCGCTATAGAAATGTTAATCGTTAATCGTTAATCAATTAAGTAACCCTCTCCCTCTTCACAACAAACTAACACATGCATCCTGATTAGGTTTATTAATGCCCAACATTTCCCCTTGACGAGTAAAATAACAAAGTAGCTAGAGTGCATTGTGTCCTCATTGGTTAATTTGCCTGGAATTTCACATATTCGCCAAATGCATTTCGTTCGTGCAAATACCTCTTCCATGTAAATAAATGAATGTAAATCAATATGACAACTTCCGACTTAAAACGTCTGCATGTATTTTTGCGCATTACAGGTATTGACTATTCGAAAAATGTTTTACGAGCCCTGATATTCACGACACAACTGAATACTTCATGTTTAGATCGAAGATGAGTGCACAGTAATTTTTTCGGGGCCATTTTGGCCCCGAAAATGGGACAAATTTTGACCCTGAAACGGCCCCTTTTAGTGGGGCTGTTTTGGCCCAAATTGGGGCCAAAATTACAGCCCTTGATGGGGCCAAAACAGCCCCATTAAAAGGAGCCAAAACAGCCCCATTAAAAGGGCCAATTTTAGTGGGGCTGTTTTTAAAATGGGCAAAATTTTGACCCTAAAACGGCCCTTTTAGTGGGGCTGTTTTGACCCCAAACGGGGGCCAAATTTACAGCCTTCTTGATGGGGCCAAACAGTCCCAGCTTTGACCCCATCAAAGGGCCAATTTAGCTTTCGTTGAGGTTATTTTCGTTCGTAATATATAATATTAATAACTTCAAATAAAGCTAAATTGACCCTTGTTAATAGGAACTAAAATTGGTGAAGATAAAATATAATAGTGAGTTACACAACAATTTAAAAGTTAAAAAATATATATTTATAAGTTTGACATTAATTTAGTTTACACACATATATATATACATGCAAGTTAACAGTGGCAAAACTAACAATGGCAAACTACCATGCATGCATGCTATGCAATGCAAATTTTAAATTATTTGTGTTATTCAAAACTTACAAAACTTAATCTATTGCCTTAAACTCGATGCAGGTTTACTAGCATTTGATTGCATGACCAGTAATTGCCATGGCAGCTAATATAACTCCTCATATATGGTTTGGAAACTCCATGAAGTACATTATAACTCAGTATCTATATTATTGTCCAGGTTTCTGCTAGAATGTGATTTTATCACATCCAAACAACCAATAGTAATGTCGAAACTAAAAAATCACATTCTTGCATAAACATAAACTAATGAGTTATATTGTACTTTGCAAGTTGATGGTAGTCTCAATGATGAAGACCTGATTTATAAGTATGTCAATACCCATTTACCCCATATTTTGAAATACATGTATCTTGATGGCTATATGATTGTATACACTGTTAATTTCAAGGAGTTAATTTTACTCCAAAAATGGAGTAAAAAAAAAGGTACCAGTTGACTCGACCAGCGTTGATCACATCAGTACCAGGGCATTCAACAAACACTTGGTTCTCCCCAATAATCATTAACTGGTCTACATCCTCCGGGTACCCAGTGCACAGTACACAAAACTGGACCATTTCGTTCCGGACCATACTCTCCATTGTTGACGAGGGCTATGGAAAAAATATTGTGAGTGTCAATGTAGATATTGGTGTAAAACACAACTACTCAACTAGAATACGATTACACATCCAACATAGAATATGAAGTATGAGGTCAGAGTACTTGCACAACATTAAATGTCCCGCAGTAAATAGCACTTGCCAAACATCAAATGTCCTGCAGAATGCAAGCTAGATTATATACTTTGTCTCAGTGGTGAAGCTAGACATTAGCAACTAGCCATGCTATGCAAATATATTTTTTAAATAATTGAAACCTTTATTTGAGTTATTATAAGGAGAGTGGGATACTCAGCAGTTGACTGTTGTGTAAAACTACCTAAAGACTGGGAGACTGCCTGGACATTATGTAGTGCTATAAGCTAGCTCTCTTGGATTAAGCAAAACATCTGGCCACAATAGAATCTTAGGAGAATAAAAATTAATACACTATTTTAAAATGCATTGGACATTAATCGGTTAACCTAGAATTATCTCGATTGTGCGGTGCCAGTGTGGGTAGAGTATAGCAAATACGGCGGTTGACTGTTGTGTAATACTACCTGAAAAATACAATAAGAAGTTCGACGTTTCGAACGAAGGCCCTTCATCTGGGCTTCTACTAACTTCCAGACGAAGGGCCTTCGCTCGAAACGTTGAATGTCTTATTGTATTTTTCAGGTAGTTTTACATAACAGCCAACCGCCATAACCTTGAATTAGTTAACTACATACTGTATCAAAATCTTCTCACTGTATCAAAATCTTCTCACCGCATAAAAATACAAAAATTCTAATAATTGTTATTTTTGTAAGTCCCTATTGCGACCAGAGGTTTTTCTCATCCAAGAGAGATAGCTAGCTTATGGCATTACCTGCACATAATGTCTAGGTAGTCTCCTACTCTCCCTTTGATTACTCAAATTGTCTGGAGTGAAGCCATGGAATCTGCTCTTACTATTCAAATAAGCATGCATTAAAATAGCCTAAAGACAATGCATTTCTGAAGGTTTCAATAATTAAAGAATCAACAATTTGCAAATGCATCTATAGCACAACCAGTTGCTATGTCTAGCTTCATCACTGAGACAGAGTATATAATAATAAAGTATTTTGCAATAAGCAGTAGCGGTAGAGGGGGCCAGTCGCTCTCCGAATAATTTCTGAAAGCCTTTGAATGATAGTGTAACAAAGCTGTATCAATTAATGATTTTACAACCACGAAAGCCTTGATAGGCTGTAATTTAAGTAAATTTGCATGAAATTTAAGTGAAAAAGGTTTTAAGAATGGAGATTTGCAGCAACAAAAGGATGGTTATATGTTGGCAACCTAAGTTCGCACCCCCAATATTTCGCGAAGTGTCCGGCACTGGCAATAAGTTCCATATCCATATCCACACATTGTTTCTGTCTGGTCCCATTAGAATGTGGGAAGGAAGTACTAGTCGATACCACATAGTGTAGAGTGAGAAATAGATATGTTGTACCACAGCCATTATTGCCCTTAGGAAATGCATGTATCAGTGGCTTCCCCCTGGGATCGACCCCCGGGGATGCAGGGGGATTGGTCTTTTCACCCAGTCAAACCTTAGCAAATTCCCCTGGGCACAAGATACAGGTATTAAATACAACCCCCACCCTCAACGGCAGTATCTTTTTTTTCAATCCTATATCAAGTTACACAGCCAGTTGCAAGTGGTATAAGCTCTCGGTTATTGACTGACTTATCAACACTGAAAACATCAACACTAAAAACATCAACAACGACTTGTAGCAAAAGATAGGAAATGTATAATATGAATGGCCCTAGACCAATCCTATAAATTCATAATAAATTCATTGCGTCAAAGTCACACTCGGGAGTTTCTAAATCAAAATCTCCTGGGTACTTTCCTGTGGGTTCTGGGCTTGAGAACCAAATTTGATTTCCCCCCACCCCCATGGGATGCAAACACTTGGCAAATGTCTCTGGGTCCCCAGGGGTCGACCCCAGGGGGAGGCCGCTGATACATGGATAAGTAGGGCATAGTGTTAGTTCTCTCTACTCTTGGAACATAGGCATGATATAATTTAACATCTATGAATTACCTATGTATATAAGAAATCTGGCTAACTTTAGTATTTTTAAGCAATTAGTTAAGACTTATTATTTTAAGGAAGCCTTTATGTAAATACTTGATGTGACATATAATCTATATAATCTTGTTTACCTTTAGTTAGTTTACATACCTATATAAACATTCAGCATAGAACAATTTTAGTGTAATTATGTTTGTGATGCGCATTCGGCATTTGATCATATACTATAGCATGTTAATTTGCGCAATATAAATATTATTATTATTATGATCAACTTTTGAAGCAAGCTATTTTTGTATGTTCCTGGTACTACCAAATATCCACTTATCGGCAGCATGAGAGCATCATGGATTTACATTGACTGGTGCATAAACTTCTCACAATCAAAATATATCAACCAGGCATTTGAACATTTACATGTAGTTGGACAATGGGCTCAGTGATTTTACATTCTTGGACAGGTTTCGGACATGTGAAATTATATAAAAGTCATACGAATCCTATTAGTATCGATGAAACATTTCAGCTTACAAAATACAGCAGAATTTAGATACATGACTCTGATTGACAGTATACCAGTTAGTGATGACAAGGTTAGGTCACAAGGATGCAATCTCTTGAACTCAAATAATATATTTAGAATAGGCACTACTTTGTTTTTTCTCCATTTTCACTACATATGTATCAACATAATTATATTAAAATCTTATATGAAATTTGTACCTGATTTTTGAGGACAACATGGGCTCTGAGTATTTAACTGCCAATCTGTCATATACAGTTAACAGTTGGTAAATATAAACATTGAAAGCCCAAATAAAATTAAAGATTTTGTATAGTAGCATTTGCTGAAGTAATTTTAAATTGGAACTGTATTATTTTCAGCGTTTTAATTCATATATTGTCGCGGAAAATTCAAATTTTAAACGGGGACAAGTGGACAACATGCTTAACATTCACGAACGAAGATTGCAAATATTTTCTAACAAAATCGCTCTATTACATATAAAACATAACAATAACCTTACCTGAATATTATTCAGTAGTTGCCGATGTATTGCTTCTGAAAATCCAGTTTATCTTGGGTCAAAAATATAAAATTTCGAGCTCGATTAACAGAACAAAAATAAAAAAATTTCAAATATGGAGGTGTGATGACTCTATCCCGAGAACCTTTGCGCGTGTAGTAAGAAGACTAGACACCAGTCTGTCAGTCAGCGCGCATTGCGGAGTTTATTCATTTTTCGTTCATTGGCTTTGATAGAGTGACAAAACTTCAATCACCAGTAAATGTTTAAGATTTTGTGTTACATATAGAGCTCTTAAATTCGAACTTGAGCATACCGATATAAATTTCCCGATATATTTCAATATTTTCGTAGAAATATTATGCATGTGGATTTCTCAGTATAAGATTATTAACATATATATTAAGGTGGTCCCCTGATTTTTTCGAAACTATTATTTGTATAAAAATCAAAGACGGCGGTTGACTGTTGTGTAAAACTACCTGAAAAATCCATGTTGAATTTGTCATTTGAAGAGATTTGTAAACAAACTGCTCTCCTGTTTTGGCAATTTGGCCAAAAACGGCCTCCGTGTTTAAAAATAAAAAATGTACTCAAAATAATTTTGTGGCAAAAACAGCTCTAAATTCTAAAAGGGGCTATACAGCCCATAATAGGCAGCTTAAGATCTACAACGCCAACGTCGACGACGCGGCCCTTCTAACAAT
This sequence comes from Trachythela sp. YZ-2020, assembly GCA_016169945.1. Taxonomy (NCBI): domain Eukaryota; kingdom Metazoa; phylum Cnidaria; class Anthozoa; order Malacalcyonacea; family Clavulariidae; genus Trachythela; species Trachythela sp. YZ-2020. Next base: position 1,943,882 of record JADLSH010000293.1, on the reverse strand, counting down.
GAAGTTTTTCGCTTGTAATAAAGCAATGGAAAAACTTGTAGTCCCAAGAGAATTCTCGACGTCGTCTATGTCTTGTTCACGACGCCAACTAGAGCATTTTTACGTCGTCAGGACGACGGCAAGTCAGAAGGATGAATAGCTGCATTTCACGTTTGTTTTTACAGCCTGCATTGTAGTCGATAACTGCAGTTGAAACGTTTTAAAAGTCATGAATAAAAAGCTGTGAGCTAAAACAAGAACGTTGTTCAATCACGGTCTCTTTATATTCACATATTTATATGGCGTTGTCGACTGCCGCGTCATCGTAGATCTTAAGGTCCCTAATGTGATAAGACGGCCCCAGAGTTGTGTCTTGGCTCCTGTCAGAGCCAAAACGACCCCCTTTCAATGGGCCCAAAACGGCCCCCTATGGCTAAAACGGCCCCAGAGTTGCGTTTTGGCCCCTGTCAGTGTGTCAAAACGGCCCCTGTTTAAAAGAGCCCAAACGGCTACCTGGGGCTAAAACGGCCCCAGAGTTGTGTTTTGGCCCCTGTCAGGGCCAAAACGGCCCCTGTTTAGAAGAGCCCAAACGGCCCCTTGGGGCTAAAACGGCCCCAGAGTTGTCTTTTGGCCCCTGTCAGGGCCAAATCGGCCCCTCTTTTAAAGAGCCAAAACGGCCCCCTGGGGCCAAAATGGCCCCAAAAAAATTACTGTGTGTGCAGTTGCATACTGTGCATTTCTATGTAAAGTTTTCATTTTCGGCCGTACACACGAACAATTATTCTTGTTCTAAAGCTGGTACGACCAACTTTTTAACAAGGCTCCTTGATTAGTTTCGAGCAAATACAACTTGTCCAGGAAACTAGTCAAGATTATATGTCCGATAATCCAAGATTAATTATCCACTTATGAATGTAGTTGTACTCTGTAGAGAAATCTACTGAGATATCTAAACGTTTAAAGTTTACAGTACTAACCAGACAATTTCTTCGAAGTAAAATGAAAGCTAAAAATTTCGAATTTCTTTACAGAAGCTGGATGCCCAAATGTTTCTTGCGGTGCTTTAAGTTACTGTAGAAACATCAACGATTCCTGGTCATGTCAATGTGAATTGGGTTTCACCTCAGTGAACGGTGGAAGGAATTGTTCAGGTATATGCAATGTATATTTAACAATTATTTTCCAGTCACAGCAGTAATAGTTTACCAAAAGACACTTAAGAACGGACGTATTTTTTCAGAAACTTAAGACGTAAAACACATCTTTACGGAATTTAACTTACCTATGGAAGATAATTAATGATATAACTTGTGATGAAAGTATTTACTCCTCCAAAGTTCACCAACCAAATGCCGTTTCTTTTATATGCAAATTACAAAAACAACCCACTCGTTGATTCGCTGCATACCATGCATATATTTTAAAAAGGAATATCAAACTTAAGACCGTGAAAACAATATGTGTAAACGATGAGACAAAACTGAATGTACTATGGAGGAATTGATAATTTCATTGCAGTAAAGAAACTCGGTAATCATATACGGACACCTGAATTCTGCTCCCTTTCGCCGTTTCATACTGCTGAATTGGCCACGATGAGAGCGCGACGGTAGCACTACGAGCATTGACTGCGACGTTAAAAATGACATTGCATTCCCGCTTTATGCTTTTGAGGAGGCATAAGCCGTTGGATTTAGCGGCAATAAATTATATACTTCGATGTATAAATTTTGTATTTTCGTTGGATTGTAGCAATGGGCGGTCGATGATTAGCCTAACCTCAAAATTCAACAAATTCAAATCATACTCGCAAGGGTACATGCTCAGCAGCAAACTCTTGGTTTTGGAATTCTTCATGTATTTGGCTAAAACATCTTTAGTTTTTGTATCTGCGAATGCAGATATTTTGCCATCGTGCGAGTAAGAGTGTGTTAGCTTGTAGCCATTCAGCGACGAGCTTATCTCAGCCAATCAGCGATTAGCTTACACCTCCTTTGACCAATCAGTGACCGCTAGCTTAAAATGACGTAATTATCTGGTTATTCTTTGATCTCGGTTTATAACAGGATTGATGTTGAGTATTTCAAGATGGCGGACTACTGAAGGGTGAGAATTGTAAACATGAGTAAAATTTTAAATTTGACGGTGAAAATTATCCATCAAACCATCGATAATTTTAATTTTCTGTACTATTTTGAACCTGGCAAGAGTCGAGGGAGTATTTTTAGGGAGTGTTGGAAGTGGTTTGATAGCATTTTACGCTCTGGAAATGATTCGCCAATTTACACAAAGTATTTGCTTGACTTGACCTTCTATAGATCAATGTCATTTGAATCAGGAAACAAGGTAAGCCTTTTGTACGAATATCCTACATTATTCTAGCTTCTAATTCGACAAAGTTCGCTCATAAAAGTGTTAAAATAATGCAATATTTATTCTCAACACTATTTGGGTCAAAATTGTCATTGTCATTTTGTTAGTCAACATCACCTTATACTTTTGATATGTGTAAATAGTGCTGTTATATACAACCTTTATTCTCAAGTATAAAATACTAAAATCTGAAGGTTTCACAACGTTTTAGAGCTTTCCCAGCGCGCTCGCATTTCCAAATCCCCTATTTTCCCCATGTGTACAGCACGCTCCCCCGACACTTCATAAAACCCTGTGTAAGACGACTAAATATTTTTTGAATCTGGCAAGCCTTTGCTGAGGAGACTGCATTGCTCCCATGGGCTATAGGCCCTCATCCACAGTTTTTTAACAGTACGCTCATTGAGTGACATTGACCTCATGCTTTCACATCATTATACAATTATGCAAATTATGCAAATATGCATGAGCAGATACATGTACGCTTTGCGGACCTATTTTTTATTTTTGAGCGAGAAACGAGGGTGTCTCGCTCGGCGGTCGCGCAGCAAATAATTTACGTTAATCGAATAGTCACTTAAATAAGTGGGGATACCACTATAAATAGTAAATAAATATTGTATTAGTAATATTTGTATTTTAATATATTGTATTTTAATATATTTAATATATTGTATTGCAGGGCTCCATTAAAACTAGCTTTCACTGAATGGACCATCCTGTGTAAATATTTTTAAAATATAATATAATTATCCCCGAGCCACGGCGCGAAGCGCCGTGCGAGGGTACTAATTCCGCTTTGGAGATTTACGAGCATAGTGGAGTGCAAAGTCGTCCGCCATTTTTTTTGTCATGGACGTTGGACGGTTTTTTAAGTTATGCGCATGCGCGAGTACTGACAGAAAAAATCAAAATGGCTCCTCGAGAGCTGCTGAGTTTGAAACAAAAATCGTTTATTGACCCTGATTTCCAAATATTTAATGAAAAAAATAAATCATTAATTTCAAGAAGGATATATTATTGACATTTTTCAAGGTAAGCGATAACAAATACACTTTTTCTCCCCGAAGCAGCGTTTTTCTCGCTGTTGAAATATACATGTAAACTTTTTCCGCACTGCTCAAGTGATTATATACTGTCTTATAGTTTGTAAATTATTCGCTTTATCCTCATTTATATTGTTATGTGAAGTGAAAATATAGCGTTAGATATATTTTTAAAGCCGTTCTATTTTGTATATGAGCCATTCCAAAGTATTTTTCTCACGAATTTGTTTGTTTTTGTTTTTCTGCGATATATTTTGACACTCGTGAGTATTGTTTTTGCCGGCATGTCTATAACCGGCCATTAAGTAAAGCGCTGCATGAATTTTGTACTGTATACTAACGTTTTAGACTGGCCTCATAACTTTCTGTCTGTGTTTTCCCTTTGAAATTTCTACTAATTCGCCTTCGGCTCAGTAACTATACTCCATAGGCTTGTGATTACCTCGCCTTCGGCGACTAACTACTCGCAAAACTTAGTATACTGTACATGTTGAGTTTCGATACCGTAACAAATATTTGGCCCATATTTAATAGCCTGTAATAATATATATATTATAATTTAACATTTATAGTACGCGCGTGCTGATTGGTCGAGAAGCGTTTTCCCGCAAAAATTTAAAATCATAAAAAAACAAATTTAATGCGAATTATAAAACTTTGAATATTATTTAAAAACAATTTTAATGCTTTTACACATTTTTGACTGTTAATTTTCAAACAGAGTTGTTTTCTTGCAGCGAAATTGACGAGCAAAGGTCGGCATGCGTACGTAATGAGAATTTGTAAATTAATCGAGTTTAAAAAATGTCTTTTGAGTTATATTATAAAAGAAATAGAAAACATTTTTTCCTGTGTTTCTATACAGTTATAGAAACACTTGTGGGAGTTTGGGAGAACTCGAAATAACGTGGAAAAACTCGCCCTACGGGCCCGTTTTCTCACTGATTATTTCTCGTTCTCCCAAACTCCCACGCGTGTTTCTATAACTGTATAGAAACACGGAAAATGTTTTCTATTTCTTAAATAGAAATACATTTTGTGCCGAGACGAAGGAGATCACGTGAGATTTTCCAATGACAGACATTGTATGACTCATACCGCATGGCGACGATGGGTTGGAAGGCGTGATGATTCGGTTGTAATGAAAAATGCTACTGGACGTAAACGAAATGTTAGACCGGCGATTAATCGAACAGAAATGTTGCTGAGATTCTGTCAGTTTAACATGAACCTGTCAGTTACTTATCTCAATAAATCAAAATGACCCAGTTTTTCATCCCATCCCGGCAAAGGGCGATCATGTAAATTTAAAAGAGCAAAATTGTTGTCACGTCTCTGTAACGGTGTGGTTCACGAAACGCTTAGTTATATAATGCTAATTCATGGCCAGTTTATCTCTACTGTATTTGCTACTATTTGCAACTCACATTTTCTTTTTATTGAATTTATTTTGAACTATATATTATGGTATCTACCCATCAAAAACGAAATTCAAATATTGTCAACAATGCTCGACAACCACGAAGTTACAATAAGCGTTTCTCATCAATTGGTGTAGCCGTAGTTATAAGCTAGAGTTCAATGGTAATATTAATAGGTTTAAGACATGAGCTGGTGTGTGCGAATATACTGTAAACTATTTCTATAGTTAAATAAACAAGATTTAAAAAATAAGTTACGTTGACAATAAAAAGTCACCTAATAGCCTAGATTTTAAAGTTAATTTGTTTCAAATCCGAAATACATCAAGATAATTTAAGTTCTGTTGGACGGTTATTCCATAAATTAACGTTACGGTTGTAATTGTTGTTCATTACTGGTAGTACTCTTGCATACTTCACTTCATTTAAAACTTTTAAGGTAAGGTAACCTGGCGCATATCCAGTCATACATTTCAATGCGAGAATTGCGTCTTGACTGGTGTTATAACATATGCTTAATACATCATGTAGTCTCTGTACCATTAGTTAATTAGCATTCAAGTTATTTTTATTTAAATTAGGTTAATAGCTATATATCAATACAAGTATAATTTTTACAAGTTAGTTAGTTGAGATTTTTCTTGAAATAAACTTTTGTTAAAAATCGTTGTTCGTTTGATATTATAACACATGATGGCAGCGGGATAAATCCACATCGGTTAATATCTAAGATCGACAATGTAGACCGTTGATATGTCTGATGAAGAGCCAAGTCAGTCTTCTAACCAAATAACCCAAGTGCCGCTGACCCAATCAGCATCATCAACCGCCACAACCTCTTGACCTAAAAAGCAGCAGCGAGGTCCCACAAAACTTTTCTTTCCATAAAAGTACAACAACCACTTTGTTATCTCGAGATTGTGTCAAGAAAACGTTGAATATGCGATTGGAGAGGTCTGGCTGAAAGTTATCACGACATTAAACTATTCAGAAGACGAGAATGCAAATGACTGGCGAGTTGTCATTGTGTTGTCATCGGTGAAGTCAATGAGATTTATCAAAGATATTGTTTGAACAAGCGAGATAAAATTCCTAGCTAAAACCTGCGACTTTTGTGATTGCCTTCGGGAAAGTTTAATTCATAACGGAATCGTCCTGGGAATAAAGAATGAACAACCCACAAATTAATAAGGTATTTAGAATACGGTATCTCACTGCGATCTATTGATATATATCGCAGCGAAGAGATTACCGATATACAAATGAAGTCTTTTGCGGAGCCGAGCAAAATAAACCAGGTCAAGTCTAATCAAAAGAGGCAAAAAAAGAGTAACCTAACGCAAGTTTTCACGCGGAAAAAATATTTGTTGCAAGTTCACTGGCTATGAACACGTTGCGGACAAGAAAAAATTCCCAACGTTGGGAAAGTCTCGTAAGAAATGCGAAAGAACAATCACTTGGCAAGTGATGCAAGAGGACTTCCGCCTAATGTATTGATAGTGAAGGCGAATTTGAAGAAATAAACATGATAAAAATCCATGAAGTAAAAGAAAGGGCCGTGTTTGCAAAGATGAATATCTGTGGAAAAGCTGTCAAATCCAGACTGATGGCGGAGCAAGTGAAAATATCTTACCGCTCCAGTCTGTTCAAGATGTGAAACTCAACCCGTGCTCGCGGAATCTGGTGATGCAGAATGGCACAAAAGCTATTCTTCCAATAATCTACCCAAAGGACAACGAGAAGTTGATTGTCAGCGAAGACCTTACACCGTTGTTGGGTTTGAGTGCGGTGGAAGGAATGAAATTATTGACAGTTCACAGCGAAAATTTCGTGAATGTTGTGCAAACGTCTACAGGTGCTATCACTACTAAATACCTATACGTTTGTGATGAGAAGGGTGGAACACTAGCTGGTAAAGTTCACTTCCAAGTTGATCCTGAATGCAAACCTGTTGGTTTCCAGCTGCAACTTAAACTTACAAATCTTAAACTATTTGTTGAACAAAAGTGCCCGTTTCCATAATAAAAAGTTCAAAGAAAAACTGACGCGAAAATCTTAAACTATTTGTTCTTGTAGATGAGTCTACTGAATGGGTCAGCTAGATTGTAGTGGCTGTGAAGAAATCCGGAGAGTTACGTGTTTGTATCGATACGAAGCCACTGAATGCTCTTTGGGAAGGGAACGTTACCAGATCCCAATCATTTTCGATTTGTTTCTCGGTTTAACGGACGCGTCTTTCTTTACTAAAGATGATATAACCCAAGCTTCCTGGCTTCTGCAGTTGGATGAAGAGTCTAGTGAGATCATTCAGAAGGGCCTTCAACAAGAATTGGAAGGTCTACCCGGTGTCAAGTACATTGCAGACGACGTCCTTATATTTGGTACTGATGACGTCCTTATAAGTGAAACTGACCACGATATTGGCGAGTTTCAAGTGAGTATTGACGAGTTTCAACCAAAAAGATGAACTTAAATGCCAAGAAGCTAGAGTTTACATGTGAAAAAGTTCATTTCGTGGACATTTACTCACCACCAAATACCTTAAACCAGATTAAGAGAAATTAGAGCCATAACCGAGATGCCACGAGCAAGCAATCGAGAAGATGTACGAAGCTTCAACGGAATGGTAGACTATCTAAGCCGTTTCCTACCTCATTTGTCCGATGCAAAGAAATCACATCGAGACCTCATTCTCAAGATGTCCATTGGAGTTGGAGTGAATTTCAAGAAGAAGTTAGGAACGAGGTAGAGAAACTAATCACAACCACACCAATCTAGGCATATTTTAAGCCCAGTGAACAGTTAGACATACAGTGCGATAGTAATCAAAGTGGCCATGGTGTTGCTCTAATCCAAAATGGTCATCCTATAGCATACGCCAGCCAAGCGTTAACGGATACTGAATCTCTTTATGCACTGATCGAAAAAGAGATGTTGGCTATCGTTTACGCCATTGATAGGTTCAAGGACTACAATTTGGAACTAAAACATTTATCTTTTCAGATAAAACCACTATAGTCAATATTTAAGAAAGCACTTCATCGCTCACCAAAGAAACTGCAAGAAATAATCCTTCATTTGCAAAAGTAGTAGATAGAAGTCAGCTACGAGAAAGGCAAGAACACTATCCACCAAGATTCTAGCGGATACATTATCAAGATCTTGTTTGCCCTCAGCAGTACAAGAGGAACCAGAATTTGATACCTTCAACCTGTTTAAATACTTGCCATTATCTGAAGAGAGATTGTCACCGATACGACGCGAGACTGAAAGGGACGAGTTCATCGAATGTATAAACAGAGTCCGTGAATGTCTTTATTGGCCGGGACTGACTGTGGATATCAAAAACTTTGTATCGCTATGTGAAGCTTGTAGAGAGTATGAAAGTATCCAGAAACAAGAGACAATCATGAGTCATGAGGTGCCAAGTCGACTGTGGCAACATGTTGCAGGTGATATTTTTGAATATGCAGGAAGGACATATCTTGTAAAGTCTGATAAATTATAGTGCGAGCTTTAATCTATGCTTAGCACCTGATGTAGTCTGTACCAGTAGTTAATTACTATTCTAGTTATCATTTATTTATTCTAGTAATTACTATTATTATTTATTAAACTAGAAATGCATGCATGGATGCAGGAACTTGTCAAGCTACATTGTATAGTTACAAAGGACTATTAAAAACACAATACAAAAACAAACCCGCCGGCTGAATTGCTGAAATGAACTATTTAATATTATGTATGAACATTAACTCGTATAAGAAACAAATTATTGTTTAAGAATGATAATAGATTTATTAGTTAAAGAATGACAATAGTTTAGATGATAGACAAATACTTTTAGTTCATTGCTTACCAAGATAGGGCATTATTACTGTAAATATCATCACAAATACAACAAAAAAAGGAAATGGCTCTATACAAGTAATGATTAATGAACTAGACAATAAATATTGATATAGACTTTATAGCAAACGAAATCAGGGACGGATTTGGGGGTAGTCAAACTACAATCCTTGTCAAATATGTTGATATTTACAGTGCTGAATATGACAACCGCCACAATCCAAAGATTACGACCCTGTCCTTGCCCCCATACGTACAATGTCGTGCTTAGTGTGGTAAACTTGCAAAGCTTTACCCAACATTGTATTTTGGGGGAAGGGGGGATCTGAACATTAAATTTTGATTTCAATTGGCAAATTTCTGTCTGTAAATCAGAAATGTGATACAGGAAGTTCCTATTTTTACTGGGTGTTCCAAGGATTTTTGAGCAGGATTGTAGGTTTTTAAGTAATGACAGACTATGAGAATATTTAGTGTCGATTGCGTGCGGCCTTCATTGTCCTTCGCATCCCTGCAGTTTTGCAAGGTTAAGTTAAATTATATACATTCAGGAAGTGATAAATCCCAAACTGTAGGAGTTCAACCTATGACGTCACTTTTTATATTCCGTTATTTCTCAAATATACTATACTAAAAGGAGCCGCAGAATGTTCCGTAGCAATACTGTAGTTTGCATATTGTTGCCAAGAAATTACTTACCCGCAATTATCTCTACCTAATAACATTCTCGAATATATTGGTTGCAAGTGTAAAAATAGGTACGCTACAGCATACAAGCGTCTACCGGGATTTCATGCGGAGGAAAATAAAAAAAGATTAATGCGCATTAAGAATGACATGAAATGACCATTTTATTTGAATAAAGTTAACGCTATTACAAAAATTACAAAATTACAGTACATTGAAAGATATTGAGTATACAACATTTTCACATAAACAAGACGCTCGCTTAGGCGTTGATTCGAGGTACAGGAACACCGCAGTCAAACTACTCAGACGTTATTAGCATCACAAACTCCACACTACAGATTATGCAACAGCACTAGTGTAACAAACAATTTGATTGGCTAAGGATTATGTGTGATTAAAATATAAATACACAGATTACGTGAAGAAGTTGCAAAGCTGCGTAAAGTTTTAGCCAATAAAAACTACCGTGTTTCTTTGTTAACCAATCATGTTGAAGTATTTGTATAGCTCACTTATGGCGTCATTAAACGTGCATGATTTTCACCTTTTATTAAGTATTTCTACTCCGTAATTTCCCTCTCTTCAAAAGCCCAGCCCGCTTGATGTGTTTAGAATCTAAACTACAATTGATACTTCTACTGTTAAAATTAAAATTTTTTTAACTTTTTTACCATTTTGTACAAAAATATAAGAAAAATATATAGCACTGTTGTGTGTTACCATGGCTACAGTAATAGCCCACTGACATTTGGGAACTATAACTGTTTGGTTTGAACGAGCGAGGGGATTCTGTATGCATGGTGTTTCTAGTAGTTCGACATCTGGTGCTGGATAAGCTAAAATAATTAAATTTGTTGCAACCTAATAACATGATGATCTAATAATAATGTCTTTGTAAAAAGGAAAGATTTCAACACTTTCTCCTAAGATGCAATAATGCAATTAAGTGGCTTAAAACATATGAATGGCAATAATCATATAATTTATGAAAATTATAAAGTACAACATCCTCGTACAGTGAACACTATAAACATTTCACTGGCCAAACTATTGTAAAACTTTTGCAGATTTGTCGTAAACCAGCTGCTCCTAGCCAAGCATGCAATCAAGATACACTTTTAATAACATTCACATCTGCCAGATGGCAACAATACACTCCTGTATAAATTATTATATAATATATATAATATTTAAATATTTATTTGACCAACACCACAGTCTATAGGTCGAGTATAATACAAAATAATCTTCCCCGCTACGTTTATAAACTATTTTAATCCAACATTTCAAACTGGCTATTTATGGAGTACACTCTAGTTTCTATAAATCAAATATGTTAAACTAAAATACATATATAAATTTAAATTCGAATCAAAAACCAACAATACAAGAGCGTGTATTTCAAAGTGTAACTAAAAATTCAGAACAACTTACCTCAATACTGAAACAAATTTTCCTTTATACTTGCCTTGTTTAATTTTGCTTGAACAAATTGTTTGTACAATATAAAATGGCGACACTAGGAACAGAGGCCTATTGTTGTAATGAGGTCGAATTTATTGGCATAAGCGTAAACGGGCGTAATTCGTAAAATCTTCGGAAAGCGAATCCTTGAATCTACAACCGATTATCGTCCAAAATGTCTGTCGACAGCATATAGCGTTTCCTCTTCCAGTAGATGCCAAAAATGAATGTCAAACCGGAAGACACATATGACAAAATCAAATTTGAAATATACTGAACTATGCCAATTCAGTGGCCGTGCCAGTTTACTTGACCAGAAACGCTCCATTTCACTTTTGGTTCACCAGATAATATACACTGGAGCATTACCTGCTGATAACGTCATACAATTATGGGCGAAACTCTGAGTAAAAGTCGTATCTTGAAACACGACATTTGACTATTTAAGACAAACTGTAATGGAGACAAAACTTCGAGATTTTTGTCTTATAATTCAAAGTCTATACGTATCGTTCTTTTTTATACAAAATAATGGTTAGATAACGTTTATAACAGTCTATGATCTTGAAAGGAACTGATGCTGTGGCGAATTCTTTAATATCAAATGCAGAAACTACATCCAAACTGCTGAATGAGTACGCAAGAACTTTTCAGATTTGGATTCAGTGTTATATAATCTATTAGGATATGTAAATTATTCTACTTTAGAGAGGTGTGTTACGGAGGTAATACTTCTTGTATGTCAGCCGCAAAATTGAATGAATATGTATGAATAAATATATTAGGGAAAAGCCACTTTTATACCAGCACAAGGCCGATCGCAACATGCAAATATCCTGTAGCTTGAGCAGCAGAATCGTGTCGTTGAGGAAGTAAAATGACTTGCTTGGATGCAGTAGCCTATATAAATAACCAAAATTGGTTAAGGTATCTAGCAACAAAGTGTAATATTATAATGATGTATTCATATAGACTTCGCCTTCCCGCATATATTACAACACTTCAATCTTTACGGTGTGTTTATATCACGATTTTTTTAAGAAAAAATCGTAGCCACCTTCAATCTTCGTTTGAACGATGGTGCTTAAATGACCCTCTTAGTAATCTAGATAAAAGAAATATCTTGCCCTTCTGAGTACCTCAGCTACTGTCACGCTGACTTCATGTAAAATTTAATGTGTATTATGAACAAAGATACAAATTGAATCCCAAGCACACAGGATCTGCGTGTTATATGGGATATATACGCGAATGGTTTATGATAATCATGTAATAACTACAACATTTTATACTCTTGTATGAATACATTGTCACAGGTAAATATAGTGCGTTACTAACTCAGACGTGATATTAGTAGTGTGAAGATCATTAACTTATAAACATAATTAGTTTTTATATGACTGACTGTATATTGGTTGGCTATAAACGTCACATGATCAAATGAAAAGATGCTGTGTCACTAGAACACACAAATGTTATCATATTATTCCATGTTTGAAGGAACTGAAATGGCTTCCGGTGTAGCAGGAATTCTATTAACGTGGTGTATTTATGGCTTTTATTTATATTCTAAAGTGTTTTATTCTATGATCATCCAAACAGTATAAGAATCTTCTGCAAGAAATTTGCCAGCGATAGTGGGGCCAGAACACTCCACGGCGTTCACGTTCCTGGCGAACGTTCAGTGGGGATGGACCAAACTTAAGCACACGGGTGCGTTAGAGAATGAGGGACTGCATTCACCAATCTGACCTGGGCCCAAGACTGGGTCTCAACACCCTTGCTGCCTGTGTTTCTTGAACTCGATACTTCCGAAGCAGAATTGCAATGAGTCTCACAAGACAAGCTAATGTGATCCAAATCCCGAAATATAGAAACGTCATGGGCCGAAATGCATTTCTTATTTAGGCTTTATTATACGGAACTCCCTTTACTCTTCATGGAAACACGTTAATTTGGGCCACCAGAGTTTTCAAACGCCGTTTGGTCAAATAGCCATTTTGATCCTGATACTTTCTTGCCAATTGCCATATGTCTTGTCTACCGCGGCGAAGGCGCCTTAAGCTGGCGAGTAAGGCAGCATTCTAAATTATGTAGAGCTATTTAATGCGTTGCATTGCATAGTGGTCCTCGACCATAACGTAGTGGACAAAATGGACAAACAAGAAATTGTGCAAGACTGTTGTAACATATTTTGTTTGGTTTTTATGGATAGTGGGATGTTTTATGCCAATTTGCGAGCTGAAATCTTGCTCTATTTTAAGTGTTTGTGCAGTTTCTAGTGTAAATCAGATGTTTCTGTATCTTTGAGCATAGTTTTACTTAATGCTACGAATTTTGTAAGCTTCAGATGCATATTTCTGAACGGTATCAAGTATATCGGTTTTCTGAACTGCAACCAGTGTATTAAGTTAACGACGCCGCCGATGGAAATGTTTTGTTTTGGGCTCCTTCTTTTGTTTGTTTAACATGTACCACAAGGCTTGTTCCACCTCTCGCGGAAATAAAGTTCAAACTGAGTGTAGGCACCTTGATATACAGTCAGGGTCACACAGAGACATTTGAGGGCCCAGGCCAAAAGATAACTTAGGGCCCCTAGCTGTTTTCCGTTCTCAAAGATTTTGGCGTCATGTGCTTATTTAGAAAACTAATTTCTATGCCCTTGAACTTCTGGATTACGTCCTTCAGTATTTAAGCTTTTAAATAACATTCTCACTAGTCTACATTCAGTACTAAAATACTTTAGTGGGTTCGGGAGCCATTCTCCCCCCGAAAGTTTTGAAATTTAGGGTCTCCGAAATATCTGGTTAACACGCGGACCGCTTTTCGTTGGGGGAGACTCTACACGTAGCCCGTGTACCCCGAGTAAATTGATGCGACGCTGACTTGCTAACAGAAACGATTCGAGCTCGAGCGCGAATTCCAACGCAGAGTGTAAGGACTGGGGACGACTTTCTAACGCGACAACAAGTGCACGAAAATTACATTGACTTTCTTGGGGAAGGTTAGATGACACTGTGTGGGCTTTTCGTCTTCTCAAACTTGCGGCGAGAGACGCGGGTTTGTCCTCAGAATCCCACTGGTTTAAATTGGCAACAATTTCAAACTGGATGAAGTACGCTTCCCAAGTCGTCATTCCCTCAAAGGTTGGTGCTTCCTGTCGTACAGACCCATCACCATGTGATAAACGTGATAATCGCGAGATATATCCTGGCGCCTGGGGACTAGATTGGTCGTCTCGTCGTTCTCGAGACACTTGTGCCGATATGGGTGTTGAAAATTCAGCTGTTTCCATTTAACTTTATCATGTCCGATTTTCGTCAATAAATTTCTGTAGATTCGTTCTTCCATCGCTAAAACCGCCTCCGTAAACCGTAATTCTTGAAAGAGATCTTCTTCCAGCAAATTTTGAGCTGTTATTATTCTGTTATTGAGGTAAGATGAATAGTTGCGATATCAGACGTCTGCACCGCATAAACAAGGCTATCTACGGTTGATTGCATTTCTTTGAAGTCCTTGCGTGACACAATCGACCGTAAAAGTTCTGCCTAGGTTGCCAATCTGTCGATTTTCTCGTTTTGTTGTTGCAGTTTTTGTTCTTGAGCTTCGCAAATTGCAGTCAATAAAGTTCTCTGTCGTTTAACTTCACAACTATTTGTGCTACATTGTTGCAGGATTCGTGCGTCCTCAAATTACAAACTTCGCCTTCTGTCGCTTCGCTTTGTATTTCTTCATCAACTTCTCGCATGACTGCCGTTCTAAACCTGGTTGTCATTCTCACAATAATTTTGAAACTACAATTTTATCTCATGCAAGATCCTGGCGGGGTCGCCAAATGTTACGGCCTGACTTCTTTAACGAAATATCTCAAGAACCAAGGTTAACAGCCGACTGTTCGCTAGTTCACACGGCGTGCTCACACTACATTATAGCATTGTACAACACTTTCTTATATACACTTAATTCACATAATAATATTAGCATAGTATTTGCTCATGCTCGTACCCAGGGCTTCTCGGCTACCTGCGTTGTCGTAAGCCCTGGCGCAACCCAAAGCGGAAGAACAGAAAGCTTGGTGTTTGCCGGAAGTAGACGTGTTCTACGGCAACTAAAAATGCTGACTCAGCCTATTTTTTGCAAAGAGTGAAAAGGCTTGAATTGTTGCAATTTATGATCAATTTTGACTGATCTTGATGTTCTAAACTGCTGCTTGGAAAGATTTTTGGATTTAACGATAAGAATATATATTTGGGGAGATACTTATGGCTATTAGAACATTTAATATTAGCGGTTAAAAGAACATTTTGTAGCGCAATGAAAACAGCAAATATAAAGACAGCGATTGACAGGAACTATTGTATCAAATATAAACATCAAGACTTGTGCAAATATTCACCGTTTCGAAGTCAACTATGCTAAAGATAAAATTTTGTGGTAGTAAATATTGATTTTCACGATATTTCAATGCTTGTGATCAACAATATAATAATGCAATTCAACAGCCAGTGGTGTTGCAAATTGCAATTAATATGGTTTTAATGTGTGTTGTCACTCTCTGACTTGGGCTGAGAAAATGGCTCTTTAAGGGCCTACTTAATATATGCTTGTAAATGCATTTCGTATTCTTACTCTGATACTAAGAGCGCATGCACCAACACTGGGATGTCTCCCGGTTTCCTGGTTGGTTACAAATTTACCCTTGGCCAGGCACAATCTTATCATTGAGGGGGAAATCTTATCTTAGATTGGGTGCCAGTTAGTATTTAACATACCATTTGTCTAGAAACGCAGTGAACCAGAATAATGTATTATGTGTAGGTTTGTAGGTGTAATTTCTGCTCTTTACATCGAGTTAAGCCTGCTACTGTATGTCAGAGGGGAGGGGTATTATTGAGATGGGTACTATTATGAGGATGAGGGACAACCCTGCACAGATGTTTTATGCTAGAAAAAAAACCTTAGAAGTGTTGTGATTTGTTCTCTACCGTGCTTGGAGGATTATTCTCCAGGTTGTTTTGTGGCAAGAGGAACCATAGTATTAGCCTTCGTCAGAATAACATTTCTACTCTCTCCCTTACAATTCAGCACTCGGCTGTAATGAAGGCTGATTGGCAACCTAAATTTACTTTACTGAAAATAGACTTTGCAATAACTTTATAAGCCAGGGCTGTTTGGAGATGAAAGGCAAGGGCCAAAGGCTATTTTCATCCAAGGCTTGTCAACAAGTTATCCCAAAACATTGTGCATGGCCACAATACTGACAATCACCATGCAGTTACTTTATAACTATATCAAGTGAATGATCTAATAGATTTGAATAACTATATTAAGTTTAATAGTATAACCATAATTGCAACACATTGGTAGTAAATATTGCTTTATGATAATTTGTTGGTCACAAGCATTCACATCCTTGTTTCTATAACTATAGACATGCACTTGACAATTAGAATAAATTACTCTCACGGAAATCACCTCTGCAAGTTAGGCTATAACTCAAAGTAGTTACTTTACCAATAATCAGTAGTTTCCAGTCTGTCATTTAGCCAGGTATAATTCTAAAGGTTTGCCACCATGACTTTCACCCCCAACATTGAAATATCGTGCAAATCAATGTTTACCACCACCATGTTCGATCTTTACCATTACTGACTTTGAAACGATGACGATTTGCACAAGTTTTGATATTTATATTTCAAACAATTCTTCCTGTCGTTCGTTGTCTTTATATTTGCTCTCTTTATCGCTACAAGATGTTCTTTTACCGCTAATAATGTTCTATTAGCCATTAGTATGTCCTCAAATTCATATTCTTATCGTTAAATCCAAAAAGCTGTACAAGCGACAGTTTAGAACGTCAAGATAAGTAAAAATTGATCCTAAGTTCACACAATTCAAGCTTTTCCACTCCTTGTAAAAAATATAGGCTGAGTCAGCATTTTTAGTTGCCGTAGAGCAGGTCTACTTCCAGCAAAAACCAAGATTTCTGTTGTTTCGATTTGGGTTGCATAGAGGGATAGCTTATTTCCATGACAACTTAAAGATTAGCCCGATAAATTACCCAAGAAATGGATCGATAAATTGCGGTAACGAAAGCAAATATTTAAAAATATGCATGACAATGGTATGTCACTGAAACAATTTAATTGAGCAACCAACCTTGTAAATCCCACGGAGTAGATGGAAATTGAAAAATGCAGATAGTAATCTCGTAGATGTTAACTGTTTGAATTTCGGACTGAAAAGGCCAGACAACAAACGTGTGCTGAAACAGAACACCTTATTATCCAAAAGTGGGGCGTCCCTGGAGCCCTTTATCCCTATTAGTCCCCAGGCTCCTGCCTTGACAAAAACGTTGGAGGCAAAGTATAAAAATCCTGTTCGTTCCAAAAATTTCCTTTCTGTAATGACTTTTATTAACTAATATAAAACATAAACCAATATGTCCCTAATTTTGACTTGAAAACTAAAGAGGAAGTAACCACTTGCAAATTATTATATATGCTAATGTTCCAGAATAGTAACAACTTCTCTTAGCTGATTCAGTTCTAACTTTCGCCGGAAGAACAAGATCAAGACCAGTGCGTCTACTATCATGACTATGCGATAACTTGGAGAAATAATCTCTTAAAAGATCTGGACCACTGCAACTGATACATTAAAAAACGAAAATTAATTATGCATAATACAACGTGCCTAAAGTGATTTCCAACATAGCTAAGACAATAATTCATCGTGACTTAAAATATTTTCTTCAAAATTATTCTTGCAGCTCTTGTTTGTAAACGTTCTAAAGTGTTATGTGTAGTGAGGGGTACATTATTTCACACGAAATCACAGTAGTCTAACCTTGGAAGAATAACAGTAGTAACACCTTTTATCCTGCTTAGCATACTAAGCTGACCAGATAATTTTTTAGCTAGCCTGGCAACGTTTTCTTTAAAATACAAGGACTGATCTAAGTATACTCCTGAATACTAACAGAATAGCACACGTGTAAGAACTTGATCACCTAAATATACATTACTGATATTGTCAAGCTCAGACTGATTAGGCTTCGCAGATGTTCCAAAAACCTCAGTCATATCCAACTTTCTTTAAATGAATATATAAATAATTCATATTCGACCAGCCTTCAAGGATGTTGAGTTGACCATTCATTACTTGTGTCAGCTGATTTGCATCCGAGGCAGATCAATAGATGATCCATTTTCAGAGTGTGATTTTAGATCCATCCAAATCCGACGAGAAGGAACAAATATATTTTATCACTGTCTCAAAAGTCAAAATTAGCTTACTTTACAGCTAAATAATCAATAAATAAAACACACTCAAAAAGTGACAAAAACCAAAAGTTTTTAGAAAGCGTTTGTTTAGTTGTTTATACGCCAACAAAAACTTTTCTCACTAATATCATTAGCTATAAAACAAGTGGGGATGGAAGTGTAAAACCACCCCCAACTCTAAAAAATTGGTAAATTTCATGGTATAACATTTCAACATTTTCAGGTAAAGTTGGGTGACAAAGTGATAAGTTTCTTTAAAGTGATAGTTAAAATAGAATATTAAATTACTTGAAAGAACCTGATCTCTTGAAAAAGCCTCCAGATAGCTGAAATTTTGTGAAAAAATGACTTTTCTTTGTATAGTTACCAGTATTTTATTGTTCAAATTTACGAATCCACGCGTGCCCCACTGTTATCTTTATTGTCCACTGAGTTATCAGACAGGATCCTGCATGTCCGCTGAGTATCAATGAGTGCAAAGTTTTCTCGCTCGCCACGGTCGGAAATTGCATATCATAATGGCTATAACGCTGAGCTTTGTCTTTGACTTCATATTTTGACTCCATATTTTTACTCTCGCCGTTGCGCCAGAAAATGGGCCAATTAAAGACCCCGAGAACATAGCCTCTAATTGAATAGCCTCGTGAAGTTTATTGGTTAACGGATAGTGCCAATCTTAATACGGTGTTGTTTTGATCTGAAAGTGTGGTTTTCTACTTACCGTGTAACGAATTTTCAAAAGGCGTGAAAGGAGACCTTTCATAGACGAAATCATTCATTAAAGAATTTGCTCATTGAAAGATTACAATAGAGACAAATATCTATTTGTTAGAAGCTAATAATGTTCGCACTCAAGGAATAATAGACATTCCAGATAATAGAATATTAAGGAATAATAGACATGCGCCGTACTCAATCTAACTGAAAGTCAGAAAACAAATTTCGTTGAGTAACCAACTGCTTAAGGTTCACTAATTGCAATGAGATATAGAAACTAAATTTTGTCTTATGCAAAGTGCTCACTACACTTTCAGGAAAGTATTTCCCTTTAG
Organism: Trachythela sp. YZ-2020; assembly: GCA_016169945.1. NCBI lineage: Eukaryota > Metazoa > Cnidaria > Anthozoa > Malacalcyonacea > Clavulariidae > Trachythela > Trachythela sp. YZ-2020. Next base: position 1,924,722 of record JADLSH010000293.1, on the reverse strand, counting down.
TCTCAATTCCTCAGAGACTGATCTTCTTCTTGGATTGGGACAGCAGGAGTCATTATTTCTTCGGATGAACAGGCACCAAGGAGATACTAAACCAACTGGTAAACTAGAGTGTGACAAAAAGTCTCATGGGCTTGGTGGTGTTTCCCAGGACAGGGTACACATTGTAGTAAAAAACACATTTACAATTGACAATTCCTCCTTTCTCAATAACACTTCGGCTGTGTCATGATGTACTGATATGATGAATGAAAACAATTTTGTAGAAAAACAAAGGGTTTCAAGTTATCATTCACGTTATATGCCAAATAATTCACCAAGTTATTGACATTTTGATTGAGCGATAAAGTGGATTACCTGAAGTAGGGTTCTTCTTCGATATGGCTAATAAGTTCAGCCATTGCAATATTGCACCAATACACTGGTCTGACAGACTACCACTGTCACTCGTTTCAACAATATTTTTATCGTTTTCTTCGTAGAGAAGTCATATAACTAGATCTAACGTGTAGCCAGTACTTCCATACGCCACGTTGCAAATTTATTACGCGAAACTCGGCGAAAAATACACCAAAGCTATCCATGAATATACGATCAAATTCCCTCAAACATGAAATTGAAAAGAACATTTATGCAAGTGCCTTCTGAGCGTGATTCTATATTACATGACTGAAAACAAGAAAATATAAGGGCTCGCTCAAAACTGTGGGGGCTGAAATCGGCCCTATACGTAGGCAAAGGGTTAAAAGTCTGTCTGAATTCATTGGTCAATCTCATTTTGAGATTTTACACTCTCCCTCCCCACAGTCAAAGTCGATATGTACGCCCCTGCCTAAACAAGATTGACACCTGAATTGCCTAATTCTGCTTTAATTTATTTTCGAATGCTTTGTTTAGATATCGATGAATGCTCATCATCCCCATGTGGTTCTCATGGTAGTCGCTCATGCAATAACACCTTAGGTTCTTACAGGTGTATGTGTAAGAAAGGGTTCATTTCCAATGGAATGAGATGTGTTGGTATGTATTCCCTTATGTATTAGCATGTTAACTATAATTATCATTTGTGTCTCCCCTATATATATCTCTGGGGACCTCAAAGCCGCTGCTTTTCTTTGTACTATCTGCTACTGAAGTTACTTTACGACACATTTGGTGCCTAAATTATCAAGAATCATGTGAATCTTGTCTCACGAATCTGCGTATTTGTATGTTATTCACAGTCAATCTGCAGAATTATATCGAACGATCCGACGTGTGAGATTTGTAATATCTGGTTAAAATACTAGTGTAGGAATAAATTTAGTTTAGATAGCGTGAAATCTTAGCTCCATAAAATTAGTATATATTAGTATTTAATAAAATCAATATAATAATAATAATATTTAATATTTATATTGAGCAAATGAACATGCTATAGTATATGATCAAATGCGAATCACAAACATAATTACACTAAAATTGTTCTATGCTGAATGTTTATATAGGTATATAAACTAACTAAAAGTAAACGAGATTATATAGATTATGTGTTACATGAAGTATTCAAATTAAAGGCTTCCTTAAAATAAAAACTTAACTAATTTCTTAAAAATACTAAAGCTATGCAGAAACTGTTGACACTGGTTGACATGCACTGGCTACCAAAGTTCAAACTGGCGCTCGAGGAAATATCTTTCCCCTAAGATTATCTCGCATAGTGTATCCACAAAAAATAGATAAGATGAGCAACCCCAAGAAGGTAGTTACAAACCCATCAGATACTAGCCTTGCAGCATATGGGGGATCCAGAATATACCGCCATGGCACCATTACCATCTAGTGCTAGTTTAGGGCAAAAGATTTGCTGCACAGTTTTAGGCCATAAATATGCCGGGTCCTATTATCACTGGTCTACCAACATCAATTCTCCTCAACATTGTGAAATTCAAAAATAATGAATTTAATAATAATAAAATATTATTGTAATCTCTTTTTAAAAATGGCTGAACATTGAGGATATTTAGATAATTTTGTTCTATTTTTGGGGTCGAAACTGACCCAATATAATTGAAAACTTTCACGTTTACCTTTGTATTACAACAATACTCAGAACAAAAATAATCATTTATAGATTACCTACTAATTTTCCTAACATTTTAAGTCTTAAATTTGAGATTCGAAACCCTGCATAGGTCTTAAATTCAAAATTCAAAACCTATATACAGGTACATGTACCTCAAAACACACAAGCTTATTTAGAATGCATCAAATAGCTACAAGTTAACACAACGGTTGATTAAAAGGTAGCATTTTACAATATCGACATACATATAGGCTATTGAACAAATAGCTTTTCTGGATCCTTTAGCCTAAAAAATGCCAATAATTTTACAAAATGCGAACGAACAACTACTACTGCTGCTTAAATTTGGTTTGGTCCACTGTATGTGGCTTTTGGGGTACATATTTGCAAAGCAGGAAAATTGTGTAAACATCACAATTTTTAGTAATTCTAAGATATTAGTTATCTGGCTATAAATATATTTATCGCTAGTCCGTAGTCTTCAACAGTTAGGCGGATTCTTGTCACTTGTATCTTGCAATTGTTATTTAGAATTGTAACAGTCATCACATAATTGTACATTGTAGATTTGTAAATACATGTACACATGCAGTCATACGTTGAATAATCCCCTTTAGTAAAATTACATAGGTGATTATTGAAAATTCTTAACGCTGATTGGTTGCGCACCTCGGACCAATACGCATAATCACCTAAAGCGTTTTTAAGTCGCTTTTATTGTAAATATTCAATTAAAATATTTTTGAAATGTGCATTTTTTATTTTTTCCCAAATAATCACCTATGTAATTTTACTAGAACAATTATTCGCCTCAGACTCGGTGAATATCGGTGAATAAAAACCTCGATTTCGTCTCGGTTTTTATTCACCGATATTCACCTCGCCTAATTCGGCGAATAATTGCTAAATAACCAAGGTGCCAGTTAAATATATATTTCTTTGTGTAAATTTTTTTTAATAATACCTGGCAGTCAAATTTCACAACCATAGATATATTTCAAAGAGAGTTACAGGTGTTTTTGTTATTGTGATTTTTGGGTACCTACACCTATATACATGCAACTTCACCATGTCATAATTTTTATAAAAATCACTATCAATAAACTAAAATTACCAGGAAGAGTTGATTTTGTTAGGTGTACTTAAATTAGTTAAATTCGTCTCTATTTCCTGATTGACCTGATATAAACAAATTATAGCGCTGTGCTTTTTTGTGGTTTTTGTGGTACACATACGTGTATCAGGTCTTAGAATCACATTCAAAACCTAGAAGGAAACGCTAACATTGTGAACTAAATAACAGGCGAAATAGTTACTGCACTAAACTGAATATAATACAACATTCTCGTCGTTACGTACAATACCGATAATCATCTCATTATACATAGTGATACATAATTCTGGTTACTTGTCAACCGCCAAGATTAAGACGACCAACTCAAATTTAATTACTAGAAATACATGCATGCTGCAATCCCTCGCCATCGAAACTTTTTCGTATGCAAAAAATGATTTGCTCGAAACCAGAATAGACTCTGTCAGAATAGGATCGTGAAGGGTAAAACGAGACAACAAGAGCTTGGATTTCTTGATAGGCCTATTATTTAACTGGAAAAAATGGCAGTTGCACCAGCATTTTTCCTTCTGGAAATGGCATTCGGTAGATCATTATCCAGGTTTCGCACAAAATTTTGGCTGGGAAAACGTTACTGAATCCCAACCCCTCCTCGAAAGACTATCGCCATATGAATGTAGTACTTGACGTAAATACTAAGTGTTTTCGTTCATCTAAAATGTACGATAAAAATTTCAATCATATTACTATAATTGTTTGGAAGACAAAGAAAGGAAAACTTGAAGAAATTGAAATATTTTTGGAAATTTATTTTCGGTTAAGGATTTTTGGAAGGATAAACAATAGAAATTTTGTTTCTAGCAGTGGAAGCACTGCAGTTATGGCAACAAGGTCAGTAAGATAATTTTTTTTACAAATTTTAGGGCACACAACAATACAAAACCGGCAAAAATAGTTAAATAATAAGTATAATTCAAACTATAGAATACTAAAATATTTTATGTTGGCATGTTATTATCATAGGTATAGGAGACCTAGATTGCTGACTCGGCTCAACTAGACGTGTCAAATTTTTAAAATCCAAGATGGTGGCTCAACCGGTCAAAAATCATAGAGCGACATAGGGAAAAACCATGTTTTTTGCATTTTGCGTCGTCCTACAGCTTCCGATCCCGTTCTATCACATTATTTTGGAAAGAACTAATTGGTGTGAAGGTTTTGGATGAATATTTGTATAATTAGTACACTTTACATATTACAATTCAACCGGGCAAGAATGGGCAAAGACGAAAAGCTTGCGAAACTGCTGGCCTGGTTTCTTTTCCTGTGTATTCCTTCAGTCTTTTACGAGTTTTTCTCAAGTAACGTGATTACGTGATATATATATCTAACTATTCCAAAAGCTATACTGCTGTTTATTTTGTTCTTTCATTGTTATTTCGACCAAAATACAGTATATTTATCTGAAAATTCTGGGGCATTCTATTATTCTAAAAAAACTGTTTTTTATCGAAAAGAATGCCTGAATATTGTTCAGCGTATAACTGCAAGGCCAGACATGGGGATTTAAAAGATGGTATTCGCTTGTCCTTCCATAAGTAAGTCTATAAAAGTAAGTATAAAACACACATATTGTATATTTGTACACTATGACATACTTCATATAAACAGCATAGTTTAAGACTATGTTATGTATAAATAAGACAGCTTTTAATAGCATAAAAACAATTTGTTTTGTAAATACTGTATAAATGACAACAAATGTAGTTTTGAGTTTGTCAGCTACAATATAAAAGTGTTTACAGTTTTAATAATTAATAAAAAAATGTTAAACCGGAAAAGAAATTGTTTTGATGTCTTTGTCCTAGTCTATATATATGCATGTTGACAACAACTTTCATAGAGGTCCTTGTCCTGTTTAAGGTCTCAAAAGGACCTAGGATTTGACTCAGGACTGCAGAAACAATTCTGTCAAAAACTTTTGAGTTTTGTTCACATCAGTGAACCAAAGATAAATCTTTCCCTTCGCACTATTTAGATTTCCTATAACCAATTCCAGCCTGCTAAAAAGTTGGATAACAACAATGAAATGGGCAGACTGGATGCCAACCAAATATTCAGTCTTGTGTAAGAAACACTTTACCCCCGACAACTATATTAGTAAGGGACAGCAAGTAATAGAAGGCCAATCCAAGAAATATCTGAAAGGGTCTATTAAGGATCTTGTGAAAAAATTAGAAGAAATTAAGGCTATATCAGAAGAACAGTCTTGTGAAAAATTAGAAGAAATTAAGGCTATATCAGAAGAACAAAGCCAACATCTCATGTCAAATTTTGGTCATATGACTAAAGATCTGTTCACAAATGAGCAGAAAATGAAGCTAATACAACTGGGTCTAGATACAGTGAAAAAATAAGACAATTTGCTATATCTTTGCACTTTTACAGTCCAAAAGCGTACAAGTTTGTTCGCAAATCCCTCCACTTACCACATCCATCTACTATACGATTGTGGGCTTCATCAATTGAATGTGAACCTGGGTTTTTGAGTAACGTTATCGAACATCTTCAAAACACTCTAGAGGACAATAAGCCATCTCCTCGACAAGCAATTTCGTGACGACCATATCACCATCATCGTCAAGAAGATAGTTGATTTGTACATCAACATATTTGTGCATCGTTTCGGGAAGGTTTACTCAGATCGAGTTGTCTGTGAAGGAAATTCATCCCGGAGGCCAAAGCTGAATAAACTTATTCTTTTTGGCAATGATTAACTCATTTATATGGCCTGGACTGTGAAAAGTGATGACTCAATCAGGTTTCTTGGAGAGAACTAGATACTGTGAAGGTTTTTTTATGCATACTAGACAAATTAGTCAGTTTCTTCAAACTAGTTTGTATTGAAAACATTCGCTGTCACTAGTTCTCTCTAAAAACCTGATTAATTCATCACTTTTCACAGTCCAGGCCATATAGACTTGAGATTCCTTGACATCTGCAGCAGCAAGGAAGTCATCAAAGTCACACTAAACAGAGCATCAGAGTTTTCGGACCAGCAGACCAGGTAAATCAAGCAAAATAGGGTTTAACTTCAAAATACTTCACAATATTATTCCCTGTTTTATATGCCAACCGAGATCCTCGAAAAAAAAAGCACCCAAAGAACCAAAACCTTTATTTTCTTCAACAAAATGTCTCGAACTGCTCAACCGACCATGTGATGATTTTCAGACAACATTTAGCGATCGATTATTTCGTCTTTATTGAACTTAAATTATGCAAATATTCATCCAAAACCTTCACACCAGTTAGTTCTTCCCAAAATAATGTGCTAGAACGGGATCGGTAACACCAGGAAGACGCAAAATGCAAAAAACATGGTTTTTCCCTATACCGCTCTATGATATTTGACCGGTTGAGCCGCCATTTTTAATACTCATGGTTGCCACGCGCGTGCGTTATAGACATCATTACAGTCAGCAATCTAGGTCTCCTATATCTATGGTTATTATCCTCGAGCCGGCGCGAAGCGCCGTGCGAGGGTACTAATTCCGCTCGGATATTTACACCCAGGTATGTGACAACATAGCGGAATGCAAAGTCGTCCTCCATTATATCATGGACCATACATCATGGGCAGTTTTCTAATTTATGGACATGCTCGAGTTTAGGCCGAGAGAATACTGCCAACTAGCGACCTCATGATTGGTTAAGACAAAGAATTTGTTTTTCAATGATACGTCAGAAACTTAACTGCCATTTATAAAACTTTTTTTCAAAAATAGTTTTGTACATGATAAATGAACATTTTTACTGGACTTTCGCTTGTTGAAGTCACAGAGTAGAGATCATACAGAGGTGTAACGGGTGTACCCACTTCTTTTTGTGCGTGCCTTCAGACGCTTGCCGAGCATGCGCAGTTAAAGTGCACGATTCAGGATGACGGCTCGCTTTTAACTGCAGTTTACCTTTTAGAAGTGTTTAAAAATGCGAAAGACCTTAAGATTGTGAAACTTTAAAGAGCCGAAAATGTAGGGAACTTGAGGAATGTTGGGAACTTGGAATGGGGGAGACTTGCCGAGCATGCGCAGTTGATCATTTTTTGCCCGGCTGCCTGAAATCAGGTGGGTACACGAAAACGTAAGTCTTCCAAGTGTTTACGACGGCCCGTTCCACCTCTGTATGATCTCTACTCTGTGTTGAAGTCAACAGGAGGAAAAGCAGTCAAAAGAACGAAAAAAGGTGTAGATTTTCGAGTTTTAAAGCGTTTTAATTAAACGGGTAAGTGTCTATTTTACATACCTGCTTTTGCCGATTGTTATGCAGTATAGCTTGTGAATTTGAAAGTGCGTAGGTCATCCTGTGTGGTAAATACAACATTGATTAATCTTAAAAAGTATTTTAGTATTAATTCAAATATGTCATAATTAAGAAACAACATATTTTAATACGTTTAAATGACAATTTCAAAAACAAGTGCGAAGACGAAGTATAAAAATACTGTTCAAACACAGTTGAAGTTTCACGAAAATTTCGAAACGTTTTGTGAGACGTTTATTCGTCTACTGTTTAATTTTACAGTAAATCAAAGCTAAAAGAGGACATGATAACATAGTACTTTATATAGTTGGGTAATTGATAATTTTATAGTTAAAAGTGCAAATCTTATCAATACTTTACCATTTTGTACAAATTTACAAAAGAAAATATACAGTGTTGCGTGTTACCATGGTTACAGTGATCGGCTCAGTACTTCATGTTACAATAATTTTTGGGGAGTAATTTAAATTGTTTGGTTCGAATGGGCGAGGAGATTCTGCATGCATGTATTTCTACTGTATTCTATAATCTTCATATTAATGTAAAATTTAACCGTCCGATCCGTTCAATAAAACGTTTCGAAATGTTCATAAAACAAAACTGCATTTTACCGATAAATTCCTTTTTGAAATGAAATCAGATAGATAGATAGATGTTTTAATGAAAACTACTTGCAGCCGTGGAGGCTGAATTACGTAGATCTTACAAGGATATGAACTATAAATTATAATGAAAATATACAATTATAATAATATAATAATTATATGAAAATATACAATTCTCTGGTAAAAATTATTTCGCTTTCCCCTTAATTTATAGGTTTTTGATAACATATAAAATAGGATACTTTAACTGGAATTAAATGGGGAATATGTATATAAAGCAGCAGTTTTTAGAGACAAAATGCCAAAAAATACATCAACAATTACAAAAAACTTACGTTTTCACTCATCTATCTCTTCTCATTCTTTTATATAAAGTAAAAACGATAAACTTCGCCCCACAGCTCTTCCTAAAGTCCCAAAATCTCGTTCATTCCCTTCCTGACAATAAAAACTCGCGCGATATTGGCAAAAGATTAGGGAAAGGTTCGCCCGTGAACCATAGCCACGCGCCCGCGATGATTGATGGATTTGAAATCGGCTAGCTCTCCTCCTCACGGGTGTATATAGCCAAGCAGAATTAGTACCCGCGCCCCGACCTAACGCCTGGAACGGCGATTAAGCGCTGTTTGCTCGGGGATGATACATCTAATATGGTTCAACTGTAAATACCAACTAATAAATTACCTATATAAATGTTAACTACAAAATATAATCAGAACTTGAAATACATGCATGCAGAATCCCCTCGCCCATTCGCACCAAACAATTTACTTCCCAAAGTTATTGTACATGAAGTACTGAGCCGATCACTTTAACCATGGTAACACGCAACACAGTCAACACAACAACACTGTATATTTCTTTTGTAAGTTTGTACAAAATAGTAAAATATGATAAGATTTTTAATTTTAACTATAAAACCATCAATTAGCCAACTGTATAAGTAGGTATGTTATTATGTAATCTTTTAGCTTTGATTTACTGTAAAATTCAGCCTTAGACGAATAGATCGACGTACGTCTCAGAAAACGTATCGAAATTTTCGTAAAACTTCAACTGTTTTTTGAACATTTTTTTTATACTTCGTATTTGCACTTGTTTTTAAAATAACGTTTTTGAGGTTTAATATGTTGTTTCTTATTCTAAAACGTATTGAATTAATATTAAAATACTTTTTGGATTAATCAATGTTGTATTCACCACACAGGATAACCTATGCACTTTCAAATTCACAAACTATACTGCATGACAATCTGCAAAAGCAAGTATACAAAATGGACACTTACCTGTTTAAAACGCTTTAAAACTCGAAAATCTTCTTATTTTTTCGTCTTTTGACTGCTTTTCCTTTAACAAGTGAAAGTCCTCTAAAAAATAATTTTATCTTGTGTTGAAGACTTCATTTGTCTGTATTATATCCCGACTCCTGAGTACAAAACAATGTACAAAAGTGTTTTTGAAAAAAGTTTGCAAAATGGCAGTTAAGTTTCTGACGTATCATTGAAAAACAAATTATTTGTCTTAGCCAATCATGAGGTTGCCTGTTACCAGTTTTCTCTCGGCCTAAATTCGCGCATGCGCATAAAGTCCATGACGTAGGGTCCATGACATAATGGCGCACGAATTTGAATTTCGCCATGTTGTCACATACCCGGGTGTAAATATCCGAGCTGAATTAGTACCCTCGCACGGCGCTTCTCGCTGGCTCAGGGATAAATCCAACTTACAGATATTTCCCCAAATGGGCGATCGATATTGAATTTATCGTTCGTTTCGTGTAGAGTGTAGAAAATCGTTCAATAGACTACGATGTTAATCTCAGGATATAGTTTTACCCACAAATTTTCGAAGCCTTTTATGTACGAGTATATATGAAAAAACTAATTATGATAAATAATTTTAATCCTACATAAGATCAATTATGATAATTGAGTTTGAATCCTACATTCGAGCCTAAATGCATTGCATTTACAATATATTTAAAGATACAAACGAGAAATATTTACTTGAATTAAACTAAATTAAGGTCAACTGAATTCTAGTATTCAGACCAAGTTTCTAGTTAATTTTGAGTGTCAGATTATGCTTTATCCTCCTCCAAATCTTCAGACTCCAGGAACACAATTTTTCTAACCGGACGTTCCAGGATCGTAAACTTCGTTTTCAAACTCACTCGTCTGACATGCACAACCTTGCTTGGTTTAATTATATATATATATAATGCAACCAAGACGCCAAGAACATCTTGGATAAGATCGATCTGAAATCAGTTATGATCATTGAGTTTGAATCCAACAATTCCTATATACAGAACATCTATTTCAAATGACCGAACTAAATATGAGGCAATACAGACAGGGCACACAAATATATGTCAACATGAAACGAGATATTAATATAAATGAGAAACTGTACTATAATTTTCTCATTATACAAATTGATCATCTTTCATGACATTCAAATTATATACACAGTTCTTTCCTTTTTGTTTTCTTTATTACACAGGAATGCTTGTGAAGATTTTGCTCTACCCTTTGTAGATTTTCAGCAAAGATTATAAAGTATCAACCCAAGTCAACGGGGTAATTACTCGTCAATAACAAACAGGATTTGTTTAAAGATGTTGGAATAATAATAGACAGTATTATTCTTCATCCCCAAGCTAACCGGGAGTAAGCCCGGAGAGAGTTTACTCAATCCTTCAGCTATTTACAACAGAGTGTAGCGTTAAGAGTATCAAGTTAAAAGTTGTCAAAATGTGGGTATCGTACGTCCTACGCACGCCTATACCATCACAGGACGCTTATTTGAAAAATTTGATTGAAAAAGTGGAAAGTGTAATAAAACGCATGAGATGGAAAGCTAATTTCTTTCTTAAAAACAAAAAATGTGAAAACGAAAACAACCATTTCGGCCTTGCGTCCAACAAAACACCTCCTTCAATTCCGGAAATAAACCTTTCGAAGACGACCTTATAAAATTGATCGAAAATTTACAATTTCGTCCATATAGGAACCAATTTCAGAAATCTTTGACTAACGATCTAAAGAAAATTAATTCGTCTCCCAACATTTTCATTTTTGCCGACAAAACTAGGAATATTTATGAAACCTCGCTCGACACATACAACAAGCTATTAAATGACAACATCACAAAAACATATAAGCATGGATCCGAGGACTCTATAGATGAAATTGATTCAGAACTAAAAAACATTTCGAACAATTTAGGAATCGGCGACAGAATTGAAAAAATGAAAAAACGCGAAGCATTTATATCTAAGATCACAAAGAAAATTTCGAAAACAATCCAAAATGTCGATTAATTAACCCCGCTAAAAGCGAATCCGGAAAGATAAGCAAAATTATTTTGGACAAAATTAATAAGGACAGACACAGTTTTATTTCGTTTGACATTGTCGATTTCTATCCATCCATTTCTGAAAAACTATTGGACCAAGCTTTATGTTGGGCCTCAAATTTGGCTACTATACCTGAAAACGATATTTCAATAATAAAACACGCTAGAAAATCTCTCCTTTTCAATACCGGAATTTCATGGATAAAAAAAGATAGCGAGAGTTTGTTTGACGTTACCATGGGCAGTTTCGACGGCGCGGAAATTTGCGAGTTAGTAGGCCTTTTCATTTTAAACCACCAGAGTAAAAAATTTGGCAAAGAAAGCATCGGCCTATATAGAGATGACGGCTTGGCTATTATAAAAAGTAAATCAGCAAGTTTAGCAGACAAAACAAGAAAAGACCTCCACAAAATTTTCGAGCAGTTTGACCTAAAAATTACCGCCGAATCAAATTTACGTATAGTAAACTTTTTAGATGTAACTTTCAACCTTAACAATGGAAAATATAGGCCCTATAGGAAGCCCAATGACGGTCCACTATACATAAATATGCACTCTAATCACCCACCGAGCATCACAAGGCAACTACCTGCATCAATTAACAAGCGCATCGCACTTCTTTCATCAGATGAGCAAACTTTTCAGGAATCTGCACCCATATATCAGAACACACTTAGGCATAGCAACTTTAATCATGAACTTAGCTACACTCAGCACACACCGCAAAAACAACGCAGGAATAGACAACGCAACATCATTTGGTTCAACCCACCATTTAGCAAGAGTGTTAGCACAAACATAGGACGTAATTTCCTTAGTCTAATTGACAAACATTTTCCACCGCACCACAAGCTACCTAAAATTTTTAACAGAAATACAGTTAAAGTAAGTTATAGCTGCATGAACAATATTAAGTCAGTAATCACTAAACACAATGCACGCATATCTAGAAATAACAAGCCACAGGAGAGGGACACTACCAATTGCAGTTGTAGAGAATACAACATTTGCCCGCTTCAAAAACAATGCATGACTAGGGACATAGTATACAAAGCAACAGTCACAGTAAGCAACACAAACACGATCAAAAATTACATTGGCATGACTGCAACCACATTCAAAGAGCGATTGGCCAACCACGCTAAATCTTTTCAGCATAAAAAGCATGCAAATGACACGGAACGTTCGAAATATATTTGGACATTGAAAGAAAACAACAAGGATTTCGGTATTAATTGGCAAATTTTAAAACATTCTATTTCGTATACGGGAGGATCAAAACGATGCAATTTATGTTTAGAAGAAAAATTTTGTATTTTGAAAGAAAAAAACAAGGATTGTTTACTCAACAAAAGAGCTGAAATAATTTCACGATGTCGTCATCGTAACAAATTTCGCGTAAACAACGCAAGCAAAGCCATGCATGCACACATTGTCTCCCACACACACTCTCACGCTCCGGCAGGAAGCATATAAGCGGTCATTTCTTTCGATACTTGTAAACTGCCTGATGATTATTTTGCAGATATATATACGTGTAGGTTTAGGTCTACGAAACGCAAAGAGTGCTCGACAACATATAGTTAGAGCAAATTATAGATTTTCGCTTACCTCAAAACTTGTCTGCAACAGGCTGTTTCATCTGTAAAAGAATCTGTAAAAGAATCATCAGGCAGTTTCTGCCTGATGATTCTTTTACAGATGAAACAGCCTGTTGCAGACAAGTTTTGAGGTAAGCGAAAATCTATATATATATATATATATATATATATATACATGTAGACTATCTAATGAACTAGAGTATCTGAGTTAACACTGAAAGCAGAATTCCTCTAAAAGCAAAAATATAATTGAGAAAAAAATACAACCCGATCGGGATAAAGGGAGAAAACATAAATAGAAAGAATGAAAATGTGTGTCGCCGCTGAAAGTCGAACTGGAGACATACCCCTCAAAAACCAAGAGAAGTGTATCACACCAATCCGATGACCCCAAGAGCTATGTTGACGAACGCTTCGGGTCCAAGTACAGCCACCCAAGTCAAACAGATCGAACGGTAAGAATGTGACGAAATTTTGATCACCTTCTCACAATGTGATGAAAAAATGTCTACTATGGATAATGAAGAAAATAGCGTAAATGGGACCGGATCCAACATTGACGAAGATACCATGTTTGGCAGAGGTGCTGGGGGACAGCAGCCAGCCCCAGGTTGTCATCATGCTACTGCTAACCAAGGAAGAACAATATCGACGAAAGAGTTGAATAAGTTTATAATGAAGTGTTACTTACAAAGGAACCCCTTAAACGTTTATATAGAAAGAGAATGCTTAATATATGGCAAGACATTGGTGTGTTCGAAATAACAGAGCAGAAACTAGCTGGACAAGCTCGAGCAATTAGAACTAATGGTTGGCTCTCAGATCAGGAGATAGATGAGATTAAGCGGCAAATAGAAAACTCGGCGAATGAAAGTAGGGAAATATCTCCTAACGAAACATGATCAGTAACATGACCTGTTACTGTACTTAAGGAACTTCGTTTACTAAGTGTGTCTAAACAAGCAATCGCTTGGTTTAAAAGCTACTTGTCAGAAAGAACTCAGTCAGTGCGGATTGGTTATAAACTATCAGAAGCTCGTATGGCGATACATGGTGTACCCCAAAGTTCTATATTTTGTCGAACATTATTTAATATCTATATAAACGATCTCCCAACTATTCCTAGCGTGTTCCCTTTGAAATCTTGTGTTGACGATTCGAAGGTTTATCTGTCGTTTTCAAATAAAAACTTAAACATAGAGGTTGCTCAGGTTCAACTTACAGACGACATGAGAATCACTGCGTGGTGCTGCTCAAATAGTCTACTTGTCAATCCTGACAAAACTAAGCTTCTTTTGTTCGGGATCCCACAAATGGTCGAGCAGGTACAAGACTTCCGTCTATCTTTTTTGAAAAGGAACTACGCCGGTATGTTCACCTAGGGATGCTACGCTATAGAGCTGATGTTATGATATTTAAGTGTCTGAAAGGGCCGCCATACCTTGCTAAGCAATATCAATGGCGATTAGAAACACATGATCGTGATACTAGACAGAAAGTCAAGTGGATGTCCTGTTTTATAGGACTGCTGTGGAGCAGCGTTCTTATTTATATAGGGCGACTAAATTGTTAATTGTGGACAGTTTACCTGATTATATCAAGGACATATGTAGTATCCAAATTTTAAAGAAGAGAGTAAGAAATTGTGGCATGACGAGTGGACAAATTAACATAGTTCTTAACTTATTTTCATATTTGTAAATATATCAATATAATTTAAATTTTAGAACATATATTTTTTATCTCTTTTATCCATGTAATTTTTTCTGAAAAGCCATTTTAGGATAAATAAACACGACAGCAGGTTGCTTAGCATCATTGGCTGCGACATCACTAATTCAAAAATCGAAATAAAATCCCGATCATTTGGAGGACGATGGCAGCTATGTGAAGAGCTGTGCGAAGAGCTATGCTCGACATGTCCCCCGCCATCACGTCACGAATAATAGCATCTCATCATGTATCCTAACTTTTGAAAACCAAGTCAGGATAGGCTATCATTTCACTAATCAAATTTCTAAAATCTTAGACTGTATAGTGAATCTGCTATTCCATAATTGAATCCAATCGCGGGCGTATTGATGTGGCCACCACAAATCTGCTGTAGTGTTGCTTAAATGTTAGAAGATGTTCTTACCGTTTTTATTTATTGAGGATTAATGATTATTGATGATTGTTTTCAGCAATGCTCAGGGAAACAAATATATACATGCACGTGAAAAATAATCCGCTACAATTTAGAGTTTTAAACCTGTTGCACATCAGTGACGATTTTAAAGCGTTATTCTTTAGGTTAATGTGTGTAATAACACTATTCCTCATTGCATTTTTTAATATTGAAACACTAGAATATTTTACTAATCTTGTTTTAGGAACCTTTCAAAATTACTTTCTTCGGACTGTCAATTTATCGTATCTATTTATCTGTATTATGTTGTGTAAGATACACAAGTTAACGCGTAGCGTAGAACACTGTTAATTGACGAAAAGACGAGAACATAAAAATGGTAACAATTTTAACGTTGGATTTTCAAGAAAACAATCTGTTTTTACTTGTTTTGTTTGAAAAAAGGCTAGAATTTAAAAGAAATAGATCATTCGATATATTTCTGAGCCTTTGTTGAGTATAGAAATTGAATTTATGTCGGTGAGATCTTGGCACCTCAAGTTTCTTCACGTGATTTTATGATCCTGGAGGGTGTTCAAAAACCTGCAACAAAATTTAAACTGCCAGATTACGAGTTTTTTTATCCCGTGCGCCTCAAAAGGCTTAATTTATTGACTATATCTTACTGGCTAGAAATAAAGAATGTCATCATTTTTTTCAAATGCAAACAAGGCTGCTACAAGTAGTAATATAGGTACCGTCCGATCCTGTTTTGTGGGGCGGCGCTGGGGTTGCCATGGACTGGTCTGGAAATGGTGCGACTGCAAGAATCGTTTTGTTTGCTTTTAAAAAGGCATTTGATCTTATTGATCATTATATCTTGGTCCAAAAGCTTCTGTCGTATGAAATTCCAAATAACATCGTAAACTGGATAATTGATTTTTTATTAGATCGTAAACAAAGAGTTAAACTTGGTCAAGAATGCTACTCGGAGTGGGGGTCTGTTTCTTCTGGAGTCCCGCAAGGGACTAAACTGGGTCCATGGCTATTCATTGCGATGATTAATGATCTTAATGTTCCCGGTAATTTGTGGAAATTTGTAGATGATTCGACTATCTCGGAAATTATTCACAGAGATGAGGCCAGTCATATTCAAACAACCGTAGACGAATTTGCCAATCAATCTAAAAGGGACAAGTTTGAGCTCAACGAATCTAATTGTAAAGAACTAAGAATATGCTTTGCAAAATCTATTAAGGATCTTGACCCAATAATCTTAAATAACACTCCACTTGATATTGTCAAACATGTTAAAATCTTGGGTATGAATGTTTCAGACAATTTAAAATGGAACTATGATGTCGAGGAAATTGAAAAAAAAGCACCTAAAAGAATATATTTCTTAACTCAATTATAGCGCTCGAATGTAGGTTGCGTGGAGTTAGTCCAGTTGTATAAATCTTGTATAAGATTACTGGTCGAGTATGCTTGTCCTGTGTTTCATGACAGCCTTCCCATATATCTATGGAAGGTTCTCGAAAGAATTCAAAGGAGAGCTATGCACATAATCTATCCTTCTAAATCATATGATGAAGCAATTTCAACTGCAGGATTGATCCCTCTAGTTCAACGACGCCAACAGATCACTGATAAACTTTTTCAACAAATTTCGAATGATGACACCCATAAACTGCATAAACTATTGCCTGCTGTTAATAGTATGTCGGTAAACTTAAGAAATAGATCTAAATTTGCACTGCCTAAAGTTAGTACGGACCGTTTTAAGAACAGTTTTATTATATCTAATGCATTGAAAGCATAATTTTAACGTTTTTAACTTGTAAATAACCAATCTAAGTCGTACATACCTTGTTTTATTGGCTAATTCATATTTAGATTATATTTATGTACTCTAATTTTGTATTTTAATTAATTGTAAACTTCACTTGATTCAGCCTTTGGCTGAAATGTTTAGTAAATAAACTATCTATCATCTATCTAGCATGGGGTGGCGCATCATCATTAACATAAAAGAGGCTTCTCAACACCATTAGTATGCAATAACGTAACGGAAATCCATTGTGGAAAAATTGTACTCAATTGAGGAAAATGCTGTGTTTCAGTTTGGGTCGTTCTTTGTCTTTTCGTGGTTCAACAATTTCTGCGGGTTTCAACAATTGGAGGACAGTGGACTGAAAAATCTATCTGATTTTTAAAAGTTAGAAATCGATTTAGTTGGTCAGAAAATAGGTTGCTTTTCTCAACCGCGGTAAGCTCTGGTGGTTCAACGATCTCTCGCATTCGCTGCTCGGTGTTATACAATACATTTACATGGGGTGGTTGATGATAGGACTGTCGCCGCACATATTCGACGAAGTCCTTTGGCATTTACAAAATATTTACCGCAAACGTCGCACTCATAGGACAAGCTTACTCTTTAAAATTACAGTAAAATGACTTGAAACAAGGGTGATTATATATATAAATACCAGTGACACTACATATAGTCCATGACTATAACTATAGTCCATGACTATGACTATGACTATGGTCCATGATTATAGTCCATGATTATAGTCCATAACTATGACTATAGTGCATGACTACGACTACGACTACAATTACGATTATATATATATAAAGATTTATACAGCGCTTAAATTATATAAAATATTCCAAAGCGCTTTACAACAATGAAGTTCTACTATATACAAGCAGCTAAAATATTAAGAATTAAGGTATAAGTGTCTATAAATCTAAAAGTTAGAATCGAAAGCTTTCTTAAAAAGGAAAGTCTTTAATTGAGATTTAAAACAGTCAATTGTTTTACTATTTCTAATACCATAAGGTAGCATGTTCCAAATTGACGGAGCTGCATGCACAAATGCTCGATCACCAAGAGTCTTGGCTTTAGTTTTTGGGATAAAAAGTAGTCCCTGATCATCAGATCTCAGTTGGTAACAGCAGTTCGGTTTTTCTAACAACAGTTCCATAATGTAGCCTGGCGCCATCCCATGGAGAGCTTTATATACCAGGAGTGCAATTTTAAAATCAACACGAAACTTAACAGGCAGCCAGTGAAGGTGCATCAGGACAGGGGTAATATGAGCGCATCTTGGTATAAGACACGTCACTCTAGCAGCGGCATTGAGAACTCGTTGAAGACGCTGAAGTTGGTATTGGGGAATGCCGACCAAGAGAGAATTGCAGTAGTCCAAGTGTGACGTCACAAAGGCATGTACGAGCGTTTTCGTTGATTCGATGGAGAGGAACTTCCTTATTTGTCGAATGTTGTACAAGCCCCTAAATGCTTTGCTGCAAACCTTGCCCACATGGACATTCATAGACATATGTTCGTCAAACCACGAACCTAAATTTCGAACTTCTTGTACAGGTTTTATATCAGCATCACCAACTTCAATCGAGTCGATTGTAACCTTAGACAGCTGCTGGCGAGTTCCAATTATCAAGAATTCCGTTTTAGTGTCGTTAAACATTAATTTATGTGAAACTAACCAAGCACGAACTTCGACGATGCAATTATTAATAGTTTGAATAGCTTGATCTTGGACAACGGGTGACTCAGGACGGAAAGATAAATAAAGTTGAGTGTCATCTGCATACCCATGGGAAGAAGGTAGATGCCTGTTAATAATCTGGAACAGTTGAGACACGTATAATAGGAAAAGGACCGGTCCAAGACAGCTTCCTTGTGGAACTCCACAGTTCAGCGGAAAATTGGCGGAAAACTTTTGCTTAATATTAATACGCTGCTTTCTACAGGAGAGAAACGACTTAATCCACTTTAGGGCATTTCCGATCACACCAAATTCTAACTTCAATATATCCGTCAGAATTTCATGATCAATGGTGTCAAGGCGGCACTCAAATCCAAGAGCACTAAAGAGTTACTTTCTGTTGGTCCATGTTCATAAGGATATCATTGTGGACTCTTAGGAGAGCCGTTTCGGTAGAGTGGAATTGACGATATGACGATTGGTTGTTAGGAAGAGGAGCATTATCAGCACAATGCTCAAATAACTGGCTAACAACTGCTTTTTCCGTAGCTTTAGAAACGAATGACAGGTTACTGACGGGCCTGAAGTTCTCAAAGACTAGATCAAGACCGTATTTTTAGAATTGGAATAAGAATGGCAACTTTCCATGCTTCTGGGACGTGACCTTCACTTAACGACAAGTTGATCATTTTCATAATGACAGGTGTTAACTCACTGGCACATAATTTCAGCAACCATGTTGGAATAGGATCAAGGTTACATGTTGCATTCGACGACTTCATGATTATGTTATGGACTTCTTCTTCTGACAGGAGCTTAAATGAATCTAATTTGATATCAGGTAAACGATAATCTACTAATGGTGGGTCTACTACAACGTTTTCAATGTCATTTCTAATTAGCTCAATCTTTCGACAGAAATATTTTCCGAACTCATCAGCCAGTTTACGTGAATCATCATGTGGAGGCAAGGAGTTTTCTTGAGGTGTGTTGCAAAGTGAAGACACAACCTTAAAAAGTTTTCTTGAGTCTCCCGAACATTGATCGATAAGATCAGAATAGTATTTGTGTCTAGCATTTTTCAAACTGGTAGCATACTTGTTACGCGCTTGGCGATAAGCGTCTTTATCATTTTGGCAATTTGATCGTAGCATTACTTTCTCCAGTTTTCTGCGTTTGGCCTTAATACGTTTAAGTTCTTCACTGAACCATGGCACTCTTGGTCTGACAACCACTACCTTTCTTTGTAAAGGGGATGTTTCTCCAAAATATGTGATAGCGTATTATCATAATGTTTCACCAGATCATCTAGATTGGAGCATGGGTCATTACACAGTTTGGAATCAGTGATGTCAGCTTTGAAGGCCTGAAGATTCAAATGTTTTGTCTTACGAAACTGAATTTCCTTTGTCACAAAATTCGGGCGAGGAAAAGAGAGGTTGCATTCAACAAAACAATGATCTGACAAAAAGAAAGTAGTCTTGACTAGGTGGATATTAATGTCATTGGACGATCTCGAAATTAGAAGATCCAGGGTATGCCCAGACGAGTGAGTTGGTACAGTAACATGTTGTAATAAGCCAAAAGTTTCCAATAAATCAGTAAATGTTTTCGCGTCAGTATCAGACGGATCATCGAGATGAAAATTAAAGTCACCGGAGATTACTAATACTTCTGTACACATAACAATGCTCTCAAGTAAGTTGGAGAATTCTTCGAAGAAAACGCCTGAAGAAATGGGGTGAGTTTGTGAATAAGGTGGACGATAGACTGCTAATGTTTTAATCGTACGGTTGAGTAAAGTCAAGTTCCATTCAGAGTATTCAAAAGATCGTTTTTCACCTCCGTCAATTAAAGTAACTTTAAAATTGGTATTAAACATAATACCAGTGCCTCCACCCATTCTGTTAGATTGTCTAGGAAGGTTTTAAAGAGTAACCAGGGGGAGAAAGCGCGGCTATGCTAACAGTGTCAACGTCTTTTAACCAGGTCTCTGTCACAATACACACATCAATATTGTTACTCAAAACATGATCAACGATTTCGGCTGTTTTGTTTTTAAGAGATCTCGCATTTACATTGGCGAAACGTAGGAATTTTGTATGAGAATCTGAATTTAAGTTAGTTCTATGTACAGACACGCAGACACAGTTTGAGGGGTTATGAGTACGAGCACGGCGACAACGACCATTACGCGGATGTCTATCAGTACTCAGTATCCTGTTGTTTGTACTGACATCAATGGAGGGGGGTATGGAAACGGTTGGGATGTGGGATGGTATATTGGGGACCGAAATGGAGGGAAATAATAGGGATTCACAGGAAAAGGGGAGTAATGAAAACTGGGTGAAGAGACAGCTTTGTCCATTATCTTATAAGAGGGTCGTTGGATGTTATTATAAAATTGAGGTTTCTGATGTAGGAAGTCACAATTGTTGCCTTTTTTACAGAATTTTCTTTTCCTCAGGAATGGACACGGGGTTAAATGTTTTGGGCGTTTAGGTGTCGCTCGGTTAAAACGTCCAGTACCTAATCGAGATGTGCTGGTATTAAATTCACCCGTTGTTGACTTAGTTTTACTGGCTTTATTTAGATTAGTAGCTTCAGTTAGTGTGCAGCTTTTTACGAGATCGGTATTCGAGACGCTAGGTTGATCCTTAACAATAATAACTGACTCATTATGTATATCAGTGTCATTATGGAATATATTTATAATGTCTTCAGTTGACTGATTTAAGTCGGAGTTTAGAACGCTAGGCCGGTCACTTGCTATATTCCTAAACTCGTCGTAGATATTAAATTCATTGAATGAAGTTGGTCCAATGGTATGGGAGGTGTATATGTTAGGGTCAATTAGCGGATCCTTATCAGTAGTTGTAGGGTCATTAAAGGTGGTAATTTTCATACTATTAGTAGGACTGTTGGTCATAGGATTGATATTCATTACTTTGAATGTTGAATTCCCAAGGGACAGCAAGCTTGACGCAAGGAGCAAATTTGCTTCGCTAAGTCTACATATCTCGCTGTCTTGCTTGCGAATAACAGACTCAAAGTCTTTTTGTTTAGATCGCATAGAGCTAATTTCAGTTATTAGATCACTTGTAATGTCCACTAGGGTAGCAATATCTGCTTTCAAGCTATCAAACTGCGATACAGATGGTTCAGTCAGCTCATTAACACTACTACAAACCTCTTTCGTTGATGCTTCGCATGAGGGATTTACATCTTTCGGGTCCTGATTTATCAAGCTTTCGAACTTCAACTTTAGATTCTCTTCAGCATCATCACTCTGTATAACCAGCTTTTTCGAACGAGGACCGCGCCATTTAATCATGTATTCCCCTTCTCCTTCGCTTTTGAAAACTTTAACGTCGCCTCCAGGGGATTTCCACTTGCCTTTCAAGTTTAATGCTTCTAGAACAAACCTTTCTAATTCCTCAAAGGTTTTAAGCCATAAATATGTTCCACTGTCGTAAGATAGACCGTTAAGATAATTCATAGTTGGTTAAAAACGAAGATTTTATTAAAAATATAAAAATATAGCGGAGCGAAAAACACACGTCCACAGGTCACGCTCGATGCTTATCATCGATGAGTACGACTACGAGTACGAATACGACGTCGACCACGACTATATGACCACGACTACGACTATCACTATTGTCCAGTATAATATAATTTCTAGTATAATATAATTTTATAATAGACCATTTTTGCAGTAAAAACTGAATTACAATTGCGTGAGCGGGTCATCATGTTCTTAAAAAGGCGTTCGCTATGAGAACGGCGACGATCATACAATGTCTGCAGTTTGGTCAACTCCATCGCTGTAATATACTCACCTAGAGGATAGATGATCTTCAGAGCTCTTCGTTGGATGGACTCGATTTGGACAATTTCAATTTAGTGCCCTTCAATGATTATTGGAGGGAAAATGGTTGGGTTGGTCAAAAAATTGACAAGGATTCAACTTCATGTAGTCATTGTTTACCCAATCAACACATTCAATTTTTATGAAAGGTGGGTTTGAGCAGGAGAGTTTAGTAATAACTTCCCGAATTGTGGCATCACCCACCAATTTCACTGTGTCTGAAGATGCCTGAAGGCCGTTGATCTTATGAGGAAAACTATAGTACCTAACTTCGTCCCCTGTGGTACACTGGCATTGATAGGCTTCCAATCAAAAAAGTTAGTACCAATTTTAGTTCGTTGAATTCTACCAGTCAGAAAATTAGCAATCCAGTTAATAAGCACAGTATGAACGTCTAACAGGTTTAATTTATTGACAGAATATTATAATCAATGCGGTCAAAGGCTTTAAAAAATCTAACAAACAAATACGTAAAGAGGAGCCTAGTTTGTCAGTAACTTCATACCACTTAATGCTAGAGACCTTTTTGGCTCCTAGAGACCTACCAAACTGTAGATGCTCAAGATTATCGAATATCGATTGAGGAAGCCATTTTTATGGGAAGGATTCCAGAATTTTACTTAGAATGGACGTTAGGAAAATAGGTCAAATGTCGTTGTTCATGTCAAGCGCAGGTATATACTTTGGAATGGGATAAACAATCGCGCACTTCCACTGCGACCGAATGTAACCTTTGTGTATTGATTCATTAAAAATAAAGCACAAAAGGCGACTTAGTGATGACGCGTTCTTGGGAAGTACTCAACCTGGGATTTCGTCCGGACAGAGTCACTGGTAAGAGAAATCAAAAACATAAAACATAAAACAACACGGTATATATTTCAAGGCTGTGTACGATGTCGGCAAAACCAAAAAAAACTTTGAAAAAAAAGTTGGCCAATAATTACGGTGGTCTGCGATCATAATCGAACTGGTATCCACATGAAATCTAACAAAGGATGAGCGAAAAAAGCTGAGTACGGATTGGATATGTCGCCCCAAAGAGCAACTTCAAGCTGGCAAGATAAACTACGCATGCGCTAAAAAAGAGTAAGTAAGACAATGGACTCCTTTCTAAAGAAAATCCGAGTTCTGTAGAGAAGAAGTATTCTAACGCAGATGGACATCTTATTTGTTACTTAAATATTTGGCTCCAACAACCCACACGTGCAAGCCAAATTTCTTGAGCAGAATGTTACCCTGACTCTGGACAAGGCTATAGAAATAGCCAGGACGCAGGAAACTACTAGTTCTCAATTGGCGGACATCAGCGGTAAAAATAGCTCCAAATATGCCTTGAGAAACAACAACAACATAAAAGCAACCTGTTTCTGGCAACTGTGGGCGTAGCGATAACGTACAAAAAGGCTCTCTCTTTCTCTCTGCCCCGCATTGGATACAAGAGATAAATCCTTTAAAATAATCACCCCACTGTGGAAGGGTGACAACATGCTAAAACCCATAGAAAAGCCTTGCAACACCCTTCGGGAAAACTCAAAAGCAGTTACACTCCCTACAGCAAGAACCTGACCATGTCGACGGTAGTACTACGGCAATACTTCCACTCCATTAACATTGATACTTTGAATGAGAATACACAAGCCATTATTGATATACATGTAGACGTCAGCTAGGGCACGTTATCAAGTCAATACCTTGTAAGATAAACACAGGCGCCGAACCTAATATATTACTCCGTGATCTGTTTTATCAGCTTTACCCCAACTCTCACTATGACTTGAATGGCCCGTTGGCTTGACACCATCTATGCATTTTACCATTATTAAATTGAACTTTACGGTATTTTCAAGTTACAATAAACGCAGAATGACAACATTACCGAGTACCGCTTTAATGAAGTGAACACAAGTGGCGTAGAAGCATGAATTTGGTTACCTTGCACTGTAGTATCGATCATGACGCAGAAGCATTATCAAAATCTGATTGGTATCACGACCGATGCTTTGGTTGATCTTACTACATCGACTTCAGAAAAATAAGAATATCGACCAATGATTACCAATAGGTATACACCGACGGCGTCTAGCAACTTTTATGCATTTCAGTGCTTGTGATTGGTTCAGGAGGGTTGGACTTTCCAACAGCTTGGCATGTGATGCATTTGTCGATTGTTTTTTTAATCATCGTGTCCATAGAAACCAAAATTTTCGCGTATCAGCGTTTTCGTTTTGGTAACGCCAAGATGAGTGGCATGAGCAATGCCGATAGCCTGTTGTTGTGGTGATCTCTGTAGCGCTATTCTGGAACCACGAAGAACGATACCTTTGGTTGTTACTGTATGTTCGTCTTTTACAGTCTTAAATTATTTAACCATTTAAGACTGCTATTTAACTTAATAGCTGCTCTGACTCATCCGCTCTGACTTAATAGCTGCTTTCGACTTTTGGGATAGTATCGCTGATATCCCAAGCGTCAGCAGCGACATATTATGTTTTCTATATTTTGTAAAGCATATGTTTCTTTATGTGTTTCATCCAAAAAAATTGTATTTTTCAAGGTTAACTCGCGCAAAGGGGCTGTAATAGTGCCATCGTTTGGAATTTACTTTGAAATAAATTTGCCATTTCCAAAAAAGTTTCTTACTTCTGGAACATTTGTTAATACTGATGTATTCTTTAAAGTTTTAACACGTTTTGGATCTCGCTTACTGCCATCATTCGACAAAATCTCACCGAAGCATGCATTGAGACGTAGACACATAGGTGTACTGAATGTTGTAATGTATCGACCGGCTTCATTTTTATTTCATCATTGGCAACATAAATGCGAATACCCTTGTCCTTTTTTCGGTGCTGCAACTATTGGGGATACCCAGGGTGTAGGTTAATCCTCTGGCACTTCCTTAACTCTACCTCGATTTTCTAAATCTTCCAAAGCTTTTTAATTATTTTCACGAATGTGATACGAGATTCATCACTGGGGTTGTTCCCGGGGTGCGTGCATTTTATTAATGTTACGTTTTACTTTATCGCTCTTCAATTTTCCTGAGAATTCAAATACAGCTACGTGTTCAGTATTCTGTTCAATTTGCTGTCTTTGGTTTCCGAAACTTTGTTAAGATGTGGACTAATCAAATCCAGCACTTGAGCTGTTGGGATAGAAATTATATTACCACTGTTCGTTGTCTTGGCAAAATAGAAAGAGCCACAGCAATAAACCTCCTAGTTTCAATAAGCGCTTAGAATTTGCCTATGAACTGTACTGGCTTTGAGGCATCATATTAACTTTACCTCTATTAATTTGCCTACAAAAATATTTACAAAGTAGTTAAAATTAAATACAATAGTATTAGTATAACGTGCTAGAGACCTTTAGAAATCCTACCGGACTTTTATAATTATAAGGTCCGTATTTTAAGATTATAAAAGCTTAGTACATAATAGCATTTTGCAAAGAAGCAGAGATTATACTTACAAAGCATATAATTATAGAGTAATAAAAATATTCATGAATGCAATGATATCTTGGTTCACAGTATTTTTACAATATTTACATTTTCTTAAGTTTCAATCTGATCACATGTTTTGATCTATCAGGTTTATTGTAGCGCCAATATCAACAGTTGCTTTAAACGTACGAATGTTGATGCACCTTAACATTGACTTTCGAGGCTTTGTAATTTGTCTATGTTTATACTATTTCATCGTTGGAACTTTCCGTCTCACTGTTTGCTTGGTTTAGAGGATTAATTGGCTTTCCAGAATAATTCCATCTTCACTCGATTTGGATTAGATTTCGACTGTCCTCGACAAACTCTATAGAAAAATGATTGGACTTACCGCATTTCCCATATTGTTTTCCTTTCGCCGGACACTGTTCTTCGCGTGGATATGTCAGTCCGCAATTGCGACACGTATTTGTACGCTTTGCATTAACTTTCTGAACTCCGTCTGTACTCTGTTCGTTCGACTGAATGTCACGGGCTTTAAATTCACATTGCTCGTCTCGTCGCCCATCAAGTTATAGGAAGCTTTAGCAATGACTACGAGTACGATTACGAGTACGAGATTATTCATTTTTGCGCCAAACGCCGTGTTATTTGCATACGCCATCTCGCAAAAGTTGTAGTCGTCGGGCTTTTGAGTGCGAGATCTCGTACTTTTTGGTAAATCTCGTACTCAAAAGCCCGACGACTGCGATTTTTGCGAGATGGCGTATGCAAACAACAAGCGAAAATGACGAATCTCGTACTCGTAGTCACTTATAAAGCTCCCTTATATCGCTTTTAAATTGGAACTCTCAACCCTCGCTTACGAATTCGTGACGACGTTCCTGCAGTTATAATTTTTTGCCCGATCTCAAAATCTAAACTGTGAAAAGAACATATGTGGGCTAGCAATCGTAGTCTCGTGTGGATTTGATCGAGTGTATCATGAGCTTCTTGCTTTGCTTGACGGAATTGATAGACTGCATAGCGGCGATTATTCTTTGGCTTAAGCTTTGCTTTGGATATATAATTATCGTTGTTCGTTCCTGTATCCGGTAATTGGCAAAAAATTTCGCCAAAGCGTTGACCCTCTTCATACAGAAGTAGTACACGTTTCCTTTTGGCATCCCTAATTCCACTCGCTATATATGAACATTTTGAAGTCTTCCATCCACATATATAGTTTTGCGCCTAAATTCGCACCTACTACAGAACAGGCAAAGGTCTTATCGATACAAACGGCGTGTAAACGCTAATATTTCCTTGTTGCCTACCTTGTTCGGCTGCCAGTTCGACGATCTTCGTAGCCAATATAATATTCTCTGGTTTTAATATTAATATATTTACATTTTCTACATACAGCCTTCGTTCTTGCTCTCTCTATACTACTATAATACTGACTATTGTTCACATACCAGGACCTTCAATCCTTAAGTGGACACCATTCTTGGGTCGCAACCAAACGCATATTATATTTCTACATTTGCAACCTCTCTTAAATTAACCGGAGATCTCCCATAAGCGAACGCGGACACCAAAACGAGATCCCCAACAGCGTAACTTTCTGTAAGCGGACGGTTACAATCATACTTCCGTTTAATATAGTCTTTACCAGATGCTGTGTTAAATTACATTGGGTGGATTAAGATCGAACATTTGTTTGGTATAGATTACTATTACTTATATATAATATGACAAAAAAGAAAAATGTATCGTTATTTGGTGATAAATTTAGTTATGTTAACGATAACATAACGGGTGACAACGGAAAATTGTTTCAGATCTGATATCACTTTAACAATAGCAATAAATATGCTCCACGTTTAGTTGTATCTTGTGTTCATGGAAATATATGACAAAGTTTATAGTTAAGCAGTCAATCCTCAATCATATAAAGCAGTCATATAGGAAAATGATTAATTATTAAGGATATATTAAAGGGAGATTCGCCCACCGGGTTCTACTGTATTTTATCGTTTGGCATTTTCAGCGTTCTTTGGTGTATTTATTTCAAGTTAAACATGTTCTAGTTTAATCTACTGATGTATTTTGAACTTATAACTCTTGAGGACAACGAAGTTTCACATGGATTTATTGGAAAAGCTCGGTCTGTTCATTATCATTGTGTCTGTTTGTTTGACATTCGATTTGCATCAATTTTTAACCACATTTTGTTTAAGATTTTGGAGCGAAACATATACGCGGCAATAATAACCCTAAAATATTTCGAAGATAGCTTTGCCAGGGCGCGGTGACAATCACAAGCTCTTCTTCCGGGTGTGGCCCAAAAATTTAAGCATGTCTGTTTGAATTGAATTTGACGTTAAAATTAGAGCAGCTATTACATTCAAATAGGTATTACTATATTTACAAAGGGCTGCCCTAAATTTGAAATACTATAATATGATTTTTATGCAATATTGATTGGTGTTTAACTTGAATATGCATGATGCAAAAAAAAAACTTTTTTAAATGAGAAAATTAGCATAGACTGCCCATAGACATTTGGTTTAATTATTAATTTGTTTTAGTGTTGTCAAATAATTATATGCATGTACAGCATGATTGTTTCAAATATCTGTATTATTGATCAACTTGCACATTTTAATTCTTGTTTGGAAACGACATTCATCAAGGAAATGTTACATCAAAAAAATGTTGTAAAATATTAACTGTATAAAAAACTGTTTTCAAATCTGTTTAATAAGCCGTTTTGTCCCTTTTCAACTAATCTTTAAAACGTACGCCAAACTCAAACATTTGCATTATAGTTCAGTTGTCAAATATGAAAATTTAAATAAGCTTTTAATAAAACAATTATTAAATCTTGTTGCATGGTTAGAATGCTATTCTAGTTTCTTCTAACATTAAATCAAACGGGTTAACTATCGTTTGAGACACCAGGGATTTAGTATCGTTTCTAAAACAACCGTCCTGATTAATTTATTCAGGGGACAAGCCCCATAATATTCCTTGCAACACCCCTTATAATTTCCCCTCTTATGCACATTTGAGTTGTGCACATAACCAAATCCACGTCTGAGAACGAAGTCAATTTATGGAATTTGCTTGAAATAATCACATTTAATACGAAATATGCCGTATTTCATTTATCTAATTCCATATTTTGCCACAAGATCAGGAACTTCCACAAAGTGAAAAGCCAATATTGGGCTTCTAAAATTACGGCGCCGATGATGAAACGTAAATGGAATTTTTCTTACGTGTGTATGGTTTCTATTTATAGGAACCTCTGAACTAAAAATCTCATTGAATGGTTCAAGTAACAATATGAGCGGAAGAGTTGAAATCTATCACCCAAAATTTGGCTGGGGCACTGTCTGTGATCATACCTGGGATATTACTGATGGCAACGTCACATGCCGTCAGTTGGGTTTCACTGGAGCGAATATGACAAGAAGTGAAGCTTACTATGGCAAAGGAAGTGGTCCTATCTTGCTTAATGAAGTTTCCTGTTCTGGTAACGAATCATACATTTGGGATTGCAGTCACCGTGGATGGAATGATCATGACTGTTCGCATTGGGAAGATGCAAGTGTTGAATGTTACTAATATCTCGACCATTTAAAATCAAGGATACTGGGTTTAGTAGAAGAGTAGATTTCAAGTTATTTAATTTACGTAGTCCTAAATGAACTGTTGCCTCAATGAATTGAGCCTAGTTCAGAATAAAATTACTTTAAATATTGAAAAAAGTGTTTGAAACTGTGACAAGTCCTGCAGCCATTTGGCAAGAATTTTATGAAAATATTGAAAATTTTCTGTATGATTACAGCTAAGTATATTAATTGGATGATGGCATTAAAATCCGAAATCCTGCACAATAATTAAACGTAAATTTTTGGTGTTTCAATATATTGGCTTTAAATTTACTCAAAGAAAGCAACTTAAAATGTAGGTTGATGAGAAAGTACTGTATATGTACCCAAATATATTGATGTAGAAAACGGCTTGTGTGCGACATATATTGCTTTCAAATGCTTCTTTGTTTTATGTTGCGTTTAGAATTTGTAGGACATTTAGCATATTGTAGACAACAGCATTTTGTAGTTTTTCTCGCAACATCAATTATTATATTATCTATTTATGTAAACAGCATTTGCACTGCAGTAACAGGCAGTTGCTATTTAGATTTCACCCAGTAAATAGAGAGCAATAAATACGATGTCTTGTGTGTTTCTTTTTATATCAGATTGGTAGAAAATAAATGCACGCATTAGTAGATTATTGCAGATATATTTCTCTAAAATGTCCGAATTTCAATTTGTCAACATTGTGGTTTAATTGTTAGGAAGCCGAGGAGGGAAGGAGGGGGAGGGGATGGGAGAGAAGTGAGAGGGATGGGGCGAGAGGAAAGGGGGATTAAATACACTTTTAACTCAATTTTCGCTTAGAATTAATGTTTTCTATTGTGGGACAAAGCCTGCTGAATTTTTGACAAAACCAGAATTTGCACACAAATTTAGATGTTTATAGCCTATTTTTGGTAAGCGTTTTCGATAAAGCGTCTATTTAGTGTAAAATGAGCGGTGGTGGCCGTCCCTTCCCGACCCCAACGAAATGTCCGCCACTGTTCGCTTATTCAACGTTTAAGGTAACCGGGCTTTTTCGTCTACTTGACTCCAGTAATAGCTGATGTCGTTGGAGGAAGTCCTTGTTCTGCATAAAGAATACTAATTAGGAGGAGCATAAACAGCTTTACATAAAGAATGGATAAATAACCTTATATAATACCTTAGGATGAGCTTTTGTATAAAGAACCCTAATTAAAATGAGTTTTTTCAGGTATAAAGCCACCTCACGTGACATATTATGTTGACATGATTTGCCAAAGAGCATAATTATGATTAATTATTAATGAGTTTTTGAATAACCTTTTATCAACTACGAAACGCATGCAACTGCATTTCTGAAGCAGGGGCGGATTTAGAGGACATCAACTCAGTCACGCGACTGTGTTGGAAAGGGCGCAGATAATTGATAAGCAAAAAATAGTCGATGTCCGACTATTCAAGGTCACCTGGAAGCAGAGATAATTAATATTCAAATTGAATCGAGTTATCAAATTTTATCCAGCGGCCGAGCCTGCTGTAAAAAAAATCAAATAGCGGTTATTTGCTGAATATATGACTAATCTGCGATTCTAGCGATTTGATTGGCCAATATGTTTTTTTTTCTTGAAGATTCCCCATTTTGACTGATCTTCGTGGTAGTTTGACCGTTTTAAATAAAACGTGACTTCATATATGAGAGCATTCAGATTTACAGATCAAAAAAATCTCCCCTCTTATTGCCTCAATTTCTCTTACTTATCTGACTGATTCACTTCTTGGGGTGTTCGG
Source organism: Trachythela sp. YZ-2020 (assembly GCA_016169945.1). Lineage (NCBI taxonomy): Eukaryota > Metazoa > Cnidaria > Anthozoa > Malacalcyonacea > Clavulariidae > Trachythela > Trachythela sp. YZ-2020. The sequence goes on along the minus strand of JADLSH010000293.1, from coordinate 1,893,350 downwards.
AAGTGAACAATGAATTTTGCATTATGTCATTTATGTGCATTATTAAGGTGGCTCGATACCCTTCGTCATAGGGAACCCTAATTTCGCGCATTGCATGGTTCGTGTTTTGGCGCGAAAATTGCATGTAAAAATCACGCAAAAATAAGTACAGTTTTCAAAGCCAAAAATCAAGTGCAAATCAAGTTTACTTCGATAATCTTAGTTGTTTCTATGGTTTTACTTTCCTAAAAAACAAGTTTCTACTTAGTTAACGTTTAAATTTATTGTCAGTCGCTATTTAAGACAAAATTCTAACTTCAAAATCTACCAAGTTAAACGGCGAATATTTTTTTTACTTTTCATCAATATTAAATATCTCCATATCTTGGATCTTCGGATTTGTTTTTGCATATAAAAGAGTAAGCTTAGTCAGTAACAAAAGGCTTTAGTGAAACACCATTTCTCGCTTTAATTAAACAACTTTTAATGGCGACAACAACGTGAAAACAATTTACACTATGAAGTCACGAAAGCCGAAGTCGAAAACTGCGTTTACGTAAAAAAAATAATATTCATACATGTCATATATATCTTATGTCAAACAATGCAATAAAGATTTGGTTTGAGATAGTTCTTTCCGTTTTCTTGGAATTTACCATTATTTGTTAGCGTGTAAATCGTAAAAATTGTTCGCATTATTAGCCACTGCAAGTACAAAACACAAAAGCTATATTAAGGTGGCTCCCTACAGTTATTCTAGCTTTATAATAATTCGTTTTTAAACGAGTATTATCGCAGATGACGAAGTTTTTTATACTCGAGGGTAATATTCATCATCTATGGAGTATTTAAAACAGGTTCAGGTATTGTCATCGTTGCGATGGTAACAAGACGTTCGCCTGCAATGTGGTTACTATGCGCATAAAATTGTCCGTATCTAAAAAACAAAGTCGGTGACCCATCTTTTTTATTTCATATAAGTTTTAAGCATGATGTTTTGAAACTATTATGAAAGTTTAGTCAAAATCGCCAGTGTGCAATGTTTTTAAACTCGAAAATTTTAAATAAAGATTTCTAAACTGGCGATATTTTTTTAAAATTGAAATATACAAAATTTACCAAAATTAAAACTTGTGGTCAAAATTTGAAGGTAGGTTATCGATGAAACAAGGTATATTTTAACATATATACTGGGGGGCCACTTGGCCCCCCAGGCCCCCTTGATGGCTCCCCACTCCCTGGGCCCTTTATACATTGGTTCGTTTACAGAGTAAATGATTTGTCTGTGTTTAACGAAATATTGTTTTTATGGCTTATATAGTTAGACATTTTTAAAGTTTTAGTTGAAACATTGAAATACTATTGGCTTGGCAATTTCAGAGCTCCAGATTTCAAAATTTTCCCGATAAAAAACTCCCCCGGACCCCTACAGGGCTCGCGCCTTCAGCACTCAGATTAAGGGCCCTTTTTCACAAATTGCTCCCCAATTAGAAATCCTTAAAATATGCCCTGCGATGAAACTAAAGAGTACAAAGCATATAAAGGTAAAATATTGGGTCAACAGCTTCACGAATTAATTGCGAAATTTCCCTTATATAAAAGCGTCGCTGACTAGTGAATGATAGTTTGCGGGCGCAAGATGTGCTTTCGTCGTGCAGAAACGAGTGGCAAATGTTGTTTTTATCTTTTGATTTTGACGTTTATTCAATATATTTGAGAGCCATGAGCAACCAAGAAATACTGTGTAGGGTTAGATCGATTTAAGTCCACTTGAATACTGCCATTTACTCAGTTCACGAGCTTCAACAGCCGTACAGCTGGACATATTTTTGCCTAGTTTTGTAATTTTGCTGAAGATGTACAAGTCGGTATTTTGCTATAGAACTGTCATATTTTTACTGTTTAACTTGTAAAAACATGCAAGTATCACTAAACGACTTTTATAACCTTTAATAGTTTTTATACAATAGTTAATACATGTTTAAACTCTTATTAGTGAACATTATATCTAAAATGTTTTTGAAAAATTCACTGTCAAGATTTTTTTATCCAAGCGATATTGGTATCACAGTTAAAATCACTCATCGGTGTTACTGATGCTTTGTCACATAAAACTAAGAATTATTCAAAGTTTTTTCATTACAAATATTTCAGAATGGTAAAAATTATTTTAAAAACCCGCGCGAAATATCTTTGTTTGTTTTGGTCGTCGAATTTGCGTGGGAAAGTCCACGTACTTGCCTCGCGTTTTTTACTCTCGTCCCGCGATCATCTCATTCATTACTGCAGGGAGCCACCTTAAAACAAGTAAATATTCGGCAGTTGACTGTTGTGTAAAACTACCTGAAAAATACAATAAGAACTTCGATGTTTCGAGCGAAGGCCCCTCGTCTGGAAGTTATTGGAAAGGCCTTCGCTCGAAACGTCGAAGTTCCTTATGTATTTTCAGGTCATTTTACACAACAGCCAACCGCCGAATATTTGCTACACTCTACCCACACTGGCACCGCACGTTCGAGATATAAACAAGTAAACAACATTTATCGATTGCGTGGGATGTGCGTGTTTATCTGGAACTGCGCTTGCGAAATTTAAAATCATTTATAAAAAAGTAAAATCATTAATCGCGCCGAAGAAAAAAAAAACAGCCTTGCCTAGCAAGAAATTACCATAGTTCGAGTTCTGTACGTCACTCTGAAAATTTGTACATAAATAGATATGCACCTGTAGCGTTCACGAAGAAAAATTTAAAAAGTCTTTAGACTGAAACTGTCAAAAAAGCTGAATTGCTAAGATCTGAATCCACTGAATTTTTTTTAAATTTGCATTTTTTAAATTTCTTTGTACTAAAGTTAATGATTTCTCATTGAAAAATTGGGAGTCACCGAACTAATTTTTAAAAAAATTGAGAAAACTACAATATTATCGTCGTTTTTGGCAAATTTTTTTTCGTCATAGTCGTTATGGAAACGCTCTATTTTTAAATATTTATTTTTAATTGTAACAAGCCTTTAATGTGCTATAATTGTATGGAAGTTTAAACCATGTACGTATGTTAAAAAGGAAATTATCAAATTTTAGCCTCTTAGGCAGAAAAGTGAATGGAGCCACCTTAAGTGCGAAGGTTCCATTTTGATTAAGTCGGTAAGTCTTGTTTATTTTATAAGAGACAATTTTAGTCCGCGTACGAAATAGACAAATGATGAAGCGAATTGATACTTTTATCACGACGTGCTATTGAATGCAGCGAAGCAGCAAGTATATATGGATGTCTTAGATGGCCACATAGAAATAATATGGCCTCGGTAGAAACCAAAACATGGCCATGTTTTTGAACGGAGAAACAATTACTAGTAATATGGTATGGAGATTCGATTATCATTCATTCACTTTCTTGTTCTAGTTTTCAAAGTATGTTTATTATTATAAAATACTTATAGCTGTGCGTTTGTGGAATAGGCTGTATCAGTAATTACGATTATTGATGAATGTATTTATGGTTATTACTATTATTATTATTATGGTTATTACTATCAATACTTATTTACAATAAAAGATTAACTATTTAATACTATTTACAAGATATGGAGTAGTAAGAATGCTAAGATATATAATAAGTTTATAAAATGAGATATTAAGATTTTGTTCACCTTTCAAAGTATTGATTTAACATGCTACGCTTTAATTTTGTTTTAAATGTTAGGCCAATTTAACGGAAGTTTTTTCAATTCTTTATCTAAACTATTCCATAACTTCACAACTCTATATCTGAAACTTCTCTGTCCTGTTGTGGTTGAGCATAAGGGGATGTGTAGTGAGTTGTTTCTTGTCACACGATCGTTTAATTCCATTCGTCTGTGAAAATAGGTCAGCCAGATATGGAGGAGTTAGGCCGTTCATGCATTTATAAATCATAAACATTTTGTTTATTCTATGTATCGCCTTAGATATTAGTAGACATAGTTATATAGGTTGAATCATATTGTCAAGTTTAGCTTTGATAGCGTCACAGCGTGGTCTGATGTAATATGATCTTTTGTAGCGTAGTTCAAGTTTCAAAAGTTCATTCATGAAAATTTAGAAAGTGTTTTATCTTTAGGCATACCATTTAAATAGGTATCGTGCCTGCTGCATACATAGTATGTATAGTAAATAAATTATGTTCTGGAGATCTATTGAGCATCTATTAAGTATTTTATAATCAACGCAACCAAATTATAGTATGTATAGTATATATAATTTCGACTTTTGCCTCTCATAGATGTATACGGAATATAGATGTATATTTCATAGTCCATGTACAGAAAATCGAATACATTTACATTATATGATTTTTAATAATGCCTGTTTGCTTTTAAGCTTCAGACTTTATTATAGCTGCTCAAGCTTTATCTTTCTTATTCTCCATGTTGCAATTATAAGTTTGCCATAATACATGTTTCATAGCTATGCCCATCAACTTTAACAAGAAAACAGGAAATCAAGTGTCATGATTATTCATGACTGTATAAATTAGGAATGACTTTTAGTATATAAGAGCTTGGTAAATAGACTTAAAGATCTTTGTTTAATAAAACATTACATGGAGTCAGGATGAACAAATTTCGCCCACCAGAACCAATATCCTTTGAAGGGAATATAGCTGAGCAATGGGATCGATGGAAGCAACAGTTTGAGTTATATATCATGGCTACAGAATCTAATGAGAAGGCCGACAACATCAAAACCTCGATATTTTTAACTTGTATTGGGAGCCAAGCTATTGAAATATACAACACATTTACGTTTGCAAATGACGGTGACAAAATGAAGTTAAAGCTAGTTATGGAGAAGTTTGAAGCATATTGCAAGCCACGAAAGAACATAACACTTATACGCCATCATTTTTTCATATATAAACAAAGCGAAAGTCAGTCATTCGATGCATTTATAACGGAACTAAAGAAGCGAAGTTCGCAGTGTGAATTTGCAACTCTACGGGACTCTTTGATTAGAGATATGATTGTAATCGGGGTTATAAGCAACTCGTTGAGAGAAAGATTACTTCGAATGGATAACCTAAGTCTCGAAGATGCTATAAAGTTAGGACAAGCAGCCGAAGCAACGAAACAACACGCCTACGAGTTATGCAGATTACAAGGAAACCAGACAATAGATGCACTCAAGCTGAACCAACATAATAACAAGCCAAGACAAGCAAACAATGAGTACATTTCCCAGTCATGCAAATACTGTGGTACGATTCATAAGCGCCGAAACTGTCCAGCGTTTGGCAAAACATGTCTAAAATGTAAAAAATTAAATCATTTCGCTTCAGTCTGTCTCTCAAGTCAAAAACGAATCGACTTCACACAAGCTCAACCACAGCACGAAAGCGAAGATGAAGATTTTTTCATTGGGATTGTTGAACAGACTGAACAGCATCAATATATGTCGGGGGACAATGCTAATTCTTTGGAAACCAACGAGCTAGATTGGTTCATTTCATTACAATCAAATGGTTCTAATATCCGATACAAAATAGACACAGGAGCTCAAACTAACGTCTTACCGCTATCAACATACAACCAACTCAACATCAAGTCCACATTAAAAAAAACAGACGTGAAATTATCAGCATATAATGGGGGAGACATACCAGCTATCGGAAAGTGTGAATTAAATTTAGAAAATAAGAGTGAAAATCACAAAGTCACGTTCATTGTCACCGACACCGAATCACCACCCCTCCTTGGACTTCAAACGTGTCAACAGCTCAACATTATCAAACGAATATGGTTTGTCAACACCTCGGAGCCAAATTTAATGGAACAATATGAAGATGTATTTGGTGAAATTGGATGTTTACAAGGAGAGCATCACATTGTCACAAATCCTGAAGTCACACCTGTCGTACATCCATCTAGAAAAATTCCCATATCGATGATGGACAAACTTAAAGCTGAACTAGAAAGAATGAAACAACTTGACGTGATAGAAAAGATCGATGAACCAACTGATTGGGTTAGTTCATGGTGATCGTCGAGAAACCTGATGGCAAGATTCGCTTATGTCTTGATCCGAGGGATCTCAACAAAGCAATAAAACGACATCATCATCCCATGCCAACTGTCGATGAAATTTTATCCAGGCTTGGGGGAGCAAAAGTATTTTCAAAATTAAATGCGTCAAGTGGCTACTGGCAGATAAAGGTTGACGACGAAAGTTCGAAATTGCTCACATTCAACACACCATTTGGCAGGTATCGATTTAAGAGACTGCCATTTGGGATACATAGTGCAGCGGAAGTGTTCCAGAAGAAGATTTCGGAAATAATCAGCGATATTGATGGCGCAGATAACGATCAAGATGACATTATTGTCTTTGGAAAAGATAATGAAGAGCACGATGAAGCCCTCAAGCAAGTCCTTGATAGAGTTCGAGAGTCCGGACTCAAGTTGAATAAGAAGAAATGTACCTTCAGAGTGACGGAAACGACGTTTCTTGGTCATTTCATCTCTGCCGATGGAATCAAGCCAGATCCTCGTAAGATCGAAGCTATTTTGAAAATGCCAACACCAGAGAACAAAACAGAGCTTCAAAGATTTCTTGGAATGATCAACTACCTCGGTAAATTCCTTCCAAATTTATCGAAAGAAACAGCACCACTACGTCAGCTACTGGAAAAGGATGTTCAATGGCATATTGAACAGCAACACGAAGCAGCAGTTGACATGCTGAAGAGGATGATTACCAGTAGTCCAGTGTTAGCCTATTATGAATCAAAGTTACCTACACGACTTACAACTGATGCGTCAAAAGCAGGCCTTGGACCGGTTTTGGAACAGAAACACGAAGAATTATGGAAACCAATCGCATATGCCAGCCGAGCCATGACCCAATGTGAGCAGCATTATGCACAGATTGAGAAGGAAACACTCGCCATAGTGTTTGCGTGTGAACGGTTTCATGAATATACCTATGGAAAGCGGGTCATAGTGCGAACAGACCACAAACCACTCAGGGCAATTTTTTCCAAGCCGCTTAACAAGGCACCTCCAAGAATTCAGAGATTCCTACTTCGACTACAGAAATATGATCTTCAAGTTGAATTTACCCCCGGAAGTGAGATTCCTGTTGCCGATACACTCAGCAGAGCGTATCTTACACATCCTGCCAAGCCGGAAGTTCCAGAGCAAGAAATTAGATGTCATGTTCATTCCATAATTAACAGTTTACCAGTGTCTGCGTCCAAACTAGATGAGATTAAGAGAGAAACTGCGAAGGATAAAAATCTCCAGAAATTGAGACTTTTCATTCAAGAAGGAAGGTCCGATGACAAAGGGACAATACCAGATGCAGTCAAACCATACCTAACCCATCAAGATGAAATTTCTGAAGCAGAAGGTATCATGCTAAGAGGCGGTCGCATTATTGTGCCAACGTCAATGAGAAAAGAGATGAAGAGCCGGATACACGAAGGGCATCTTGGCGTAGAAAGGTGTAAAGCGCGTGCTCGAGAAACTTTGTATTGGCCTGGCATGTCTTCAGAAATTACTGACATGATTTCGCGATGCAGCACCTGTCTTGAATTTAGACGAAAACATCAACGAGAACCAATGCAACCCTTGCCACCAGCAACTGAAGCCTGGACACGAGTTGGAACTGATTTGTTCAAATTGCAAGGCAAAGATTACCTTCTTGTAGTAGACTACCACACAAATTACCCAGAAATTAGCCTCCTACCAAATACCACTAGTTCCACTGTAATTAAGCACACCAAATCAATATTCGCGAGACATGGCATTCCGGAAGTTGTCATATCCGACAACGGTCCGCAATATACTAGTAAGGAATATCAGGAATTCGCAAAGAAATGGGAATTTCAGCACATTACATCAAGTCCTTATCATCCCGAAGCGAATGGTAAAGCTGAACGAACAGTACAGACCATAAAGTCATTAATGAAGAAAGCCTCTCAAGATGAAGAAGATCCGTACCTAGCCTTGATGAATTTCAGAGCATGTCCATGTCCAGATGGAACACCAGCACCAGCCCCTAAGTTAATGAATCGAGATTTGCGCACAAGGCTACCTAGAATGAAGGAAGAAACATCACATCTAAAAAAAATGGTGCTGGAGAAGAAACAACAAAAGCAAAAACAGTATTATGATATCAAGACCAAATCCCTTCGTCCTCTTAATGAAGGATCCACAGTACGAATTCAACGTGGAAATGGTTGGGATTCACTGGCACAAGTCATAAAGAAGGCAGATACGCCCAGGTCATACATAATACAACATGAAAATGGTAGAAAGTTGAGGAGAAATAGGAGGGATCTTCTGCACACTGATGAAAGCTTTATCTTGGAAAGCACGCAATACTCGGGAGACGAAGACGTGGAATTTGAAGAACCAGCCACCTCTGATACTCAGACCACCGCTATTGCCCAAGATCCTGCAACGTGTTCTTCCCTTCCTACTATAAACCAGATATCTCCATACAGAACAAGATCAGGAAGAACTGTTAGACCACCTGCGTGGCTTCAAGCATATGAACATTAAATTTGACTTGTATAAATCTTATAAACTTATAAAAGTGAACAGTAATTTATCTTAGTGAAATAATGTAAAAAAAATATATATATATAGTGTATATTGCATGTGTTCCCGAAAAGGGAAGATGTCATGATTATTCATGACTGTATAAATTAGGAATGACTTTTAGTATATAAGAGCTTGGTAAATAGACTTAAAGATCTTTGTTTAATAAATCATTACACCAAGCACTATAAAATACCCAACAGGAAGGGTATTACAAGTGAGAGAGAGAGAGAGCGAGAGAGCGAGAGAGCGAGAGAGCGAGAGAGCGAGAGAGCGAGAGCGAGAGAGCGAGAGAGCGAGAGAGAGCGAGAGAGAGCGAGAGAGCGAGAGAGCGAGAGAGAGCGAGAGCGAGAGAGCGAGAGAGCGAGAGAGCGAGAGAGCGAGAGAGCGAGAGAGCGAGAGCGAGAGAGCGAGAGAGCGAGAGAGCGAGAGAGCGAGAGAGCGAGAGAGCGAGAGAGCGAGAGAGAGAGAGAGAGAGAGAGAGAGAGAGAGAGAGAGAGAGAGAGAGAGAGAGAGAGAGAGAGAGAGAGAGAGAGAGAGAGAGAGAGAGAGAGACCTAGTTCCTAAGCTATGCCGCCACAATTCAAAATTAGCTAAGAGAGCAGACCCAATTGCTAAGCTATGCCGCCACAAGTCACTATTACCAAAGGGACAAGAACCAGCTGAATTGCTAAGCTATGCTGCAACAAATGAAAATTACTAAAGGGACAAGACACAGCTGCTAAGCTATGCCGGCATAATTCACAATTAGCGAAAGGGCAAAACCAAGTTCCTAAGTTATGCCGCCATAATTCACTATTAGCGAAGGGACAAGACCCAATTGCTAAGTTATGCCGCCATGTTCGAAATTAGCAAAGGGACAAGATCCAGGTGAAAAGCTATGCTGCCATGTTGGGAATTAGCATAGGGAGAAGACCCAGGTGGAAAGCTATGCTGCCATGTTGGGAATTAGCAAAGGGAGAAAACCCAGTTGCTAACTGGTATGTCGTCGTTTTCGAAACTAGCCAAAAAATTAGACCCAGCAGTTAGGTCTATGCAGCCATCTTCGAAGTAGGATCAGACACAGTTGACGAAACAACTGCATGTTAAAACAAGACAGCGAAGCCGTTTTCCATTCTTGGGACGTTTTGCAGCAACTTATGCACCATACTCATTACAGTCGGATGTATCTGTGAATCAGTCCGATAAGCATAGGTAAGGGACTGGGGCCCATCCAGGTGAATCAAAAGGTACACATTGTCTTATAAAGGAAAAAAATAGACTCGGCCACTCCATATCAAGTTAGCGCTTGATGTGTAAGCGTATAAACCGAGAGCGTTTGTTGAATGGCCTTTCCACAAGCAAACAACCGGCGCACAAGATAATATAATGCCATTTTAAGTCGCTTTAATCAATAGCTTTGAAACGCATTGCACTTCATCACATGTTTGGGGGGGTCCGAATGTAAAATTTTCGTCAAGTTAACGTGATATAACGAGAACGTTCCAACTATTAACCAAATATCAGTGAAATATATCTGCCAAACAATTAAAAATGTCCTGTGTTGAACGCAAGCCAAACGGTAATGCTAAATCAATACATAAACTACTTTACCAAAACGTACCTAACCAAATTACGGACGGACGTCGACGTATTCACTGGAATTATGTGATAAGCACTTTACCCATTACCGCGTTCGGCTTCAGCAATGAGCGAAATAGCATCAGAATCTTTGCTATGTGTAAGTGTGAATTCCTCTATGCCAAAGGGAATTTACCCATTACCGCGTTAGGCTTTAGCAATTAGCGAAATAGCATCAGAATATTTGCTATCTGTAAGTGTGAATTCCTCTATGCCAAAGGGAAAATATAATCACGATAAATGAGATTAAACGTTAGCCGCACTCACGCCAAAACGTCTTAATGATGCAAGCACATTATATACTAAAATACACCGGTAATTAAATTAAACACACGTCAAATTTGTGGGAGAACGGGTTCGGAGTGAAGACTGAAGTGAACCAATATTTATACTCTGGTCAACCCAAAGACTCATTCTAGCCTTATGTTTTCATCCCGCGGGGTATACATGAGACCCGCTAGAAGAGACCAAATGCCCTAGGGGTAAAAACCCCGATAGAGCCCCGTCATCAAGGTTGCGACCCTCTCCGACATTACCTGAACCAATGGGTGACAATCCCCTTGGACAGTCCTTACGATTCGACTGATTATATGTCCATGAAATAATCTGAGTCTATGTGCAATGAAGTTGACCATTTGGAACACTTCAACCCCACAAACACACTGCAAGTGTATTCCCCCATAGACGAAGAAACTCATCTCCCACAAAGCTGTAGTCATAGAGAAGACAGCTTTTGCCTGATGATAGTTGACTTCCATTTGAGCATTACCATCACTCATACTACAGCTGAGATGTCAGGGAGGCCAGGAAAAACCTGCAGTACAGGAAACCTGGATGGGGCCCAAGACATACAGCAGCTCCCCCACGAAGCTTTTTATCTCACAAATTCATAATTGGAGTGTTGGTAACACGACAAACAGAGCTGACTAACAAGGCATGTTTGTTCTGTTATTTTCCATTTTATTTATTTATTTATTTTTCAATTCATCTAACGTAACAGTCTGGTATATGGAACTCGGAGCTATACGATAAAAGGTCTCTACATTTGAACAGCAATTAACAGGTTCAGTATACAGAGAATGTGATTGAATTACACAAATTAACAAGCAAACATATTTGTGTATCACATAATAAGTTTCAATTGATCCCCGATTATCAGAGATTTGTTTTCTAAAAGTTAACATTAAATTGGCATCAACTGTATATCCTTAAACTGTGATAACAGTGGTGTATGTAGTATATCGACTCAAGCTTGAACACACAGTGAAAGCAGTCACATGCATGATGAGATTTGCACTCAACTAATTTGAAATATTATCTGAATATAGTCTACAATGTTGGTAGTACTATGTAGTATACAAAGAAATTGTAATCTGAAAATAAAATATACTGAACTGCCAAACTATTTCCATGATATCTTTTAGTAACTTTGACAAAAAGCTTAGCCTTAGACTTAACTGCATATACCAATAGAATCAAGTAGGTGAATATACAGTGGTGGACATTTGGTGAAATATTGGGATTCACTTAGGTTGCCAACATACAGCCACCCTTTTGTTGCTGCAAATCTGAGTTCTTAAAACCTTTTGGCCTAAATTACATGAAAATTTTAATTAAATTATAGCCTATCAATGCTTTCCTGGTTGAAAATCATTGATATAACTTTCTTACATACAGTTAATCAGCTATAATTCAAAGACTTTGAGGAAGCTACCAGGAGCTAGATATATTGACAATGAAAGAATGCCAGTGCAACATATACTGCTCACATTGGACATACCGTCCTGTTAACCCAAATTATACTTTGTCTTAAAGGACATTGGCAACAAAATTTTTTATTGTCTCATTTGAAAGAACGTCTAAAATTATCTAAAAAATCTTGTTACAAATTTTTCGTAACAAGCTTAACTCTTGAAATATTTTCACTGAAAGCAATGAGCTGTCCGCCATCTTGAATTAATTCTTAACCTCATTAACTATCGTTTTGATGACGTCAGGAGCGGGGTTAGCCTTATACAATTACATTTAAGTTACTGAGTAACAATCAAAAGTTGTTTAAAACGTTTTTATTCAATTCTAAATTTGAAATAGCAACCAAAACTCGAGTTTCGGGCTCATATTGATCACTGGCTGTCACGATAAAAAACTAGGGTGACCCCACTTGTGACGTAACATGCATATCCTCAATAATCCAAGATGGCGGACAGCTCATTGCTTTCAGTCAAAATATTTCAAGAACCAAGCAAGATATGAAGAATCAGTAACAAGATTTTACAAATAATTTTAGACGTTCTTTCAAATGAGACAATAAAATTTTTTGTTGCCAATGTCCTTTAACGGCAAGATGGCAATAATACTGAACAACTATAAATAGACGTTCGCGTGAACATACGCCAACGCACGCTCGAGGGCGCACGTGTTCAGATTTAACGATAATGGTATTCTTTGCTATGAACGTAAAATATTACGGTAAATACAAATATTTTCAGGTCTCGAGACAAGGATTAAACTTTGGACTCAATATAACAATAGGATATATTACAGAGATACATCATATTATAATTTATTCATATATGATACCAGAATACTATGATATCGAATGGCAATTGAGAGATATACTAAAATTGGTTGAAAAGAAATATAACATTCGTTTGAGTCAGTTGCTAGTAATACTTACGACGTCCCGCATGGACCGCATGCGAGGCAACCAATTGTGTTATATCCAGCAAGCGTGGCATGTCGTGTTCGTCGGATCTGTTGACTGCTTGGCGTCTGTCCGTACTATCTTTAAAGCGGAATTGAGCTGGCATATTTCTTGGACCATGGGAGGATAATAGCACATGCTTGCTGTGCATCAGTGAGTTCTGATTGTAGATTTAAAACCATGTTGCTCGGGGTTGTGGGGGCCACGCTTGGTAAAAATAATTTGGTTGGCGCTGTATGCCTGTTTGCTGCGATCTCAATTCCATTGGGGTTATTCTTTGTTCGAAACTTGAACAAGGACGAGGTTAAGCAGGAGCATCATGCCAGACCCAGGAATTACCGTACCACGAGAAAAACCATTGTGGGAGAAATCACATTGGTCTCCTTTCAGACAAAAACCTTTCCTTTGTAGGAAAGGGCAAGATACTCGATGTTTATCGCGAACAGGCTCTGTATGCTGGAAATCACAACGGTTCCCTTTAACGCACATCCTCGGCGTGATAAAAATGGACAGGGATAGAGCCTTTAGAAGGGTTGGCAAAGCGGTTATTTTTAACTTTATTACTGACATGATTAAGTGGTGTTTTTAAGCTCGAATTGTCATTCAAATTTGGTGTTAATTGTTGCTTTCGTTGTTGGTTTTTCAACCCAGTTGTAGAAGGAACATCCACATTTACTTGAGGATTATATTCTGAAGGACAGCTGCTATCGTCACCACTTTTTGTGAGATTATTTGGGATAATAGAGCTGGTTTTAAGACATAATTTTTTTCTAATTTGTCTATGCGTGACCTTAAATGCAAATTTTCGTTCGTCAGGTTGCTCAACTTCTGTTCAGTTTTGTAAACAATCTGACTCTGCTCAAAAAATTTAGCGTTTAAGGTTGCGAATTCGGCTTTTGACTTCTCTTTTAACGTAGAGAACTCTTCAGCAAGAGTAGTCGAATTGTTTTAATCATTTCCAAACTGCATTGAGGTAGAACAATCGATAGTTTGTACAAGCAATATACTGTCATTGACGCTTGACTTACGTACATTTTGAAATGATTGATCAATTAAGTCTTCCAGGACTTTGAGGGTTGAACAGATTTTAAATCACCGCATTCGTTCATGTAGTGCTCCGAGATCATAATGGAGTCAATTGAGGCTGAATTGTTGAGCGAATTAGGCATCTGCGAAGCGCAAACATCGATTGATTTCTGTGGTTCATTATTCATGTTATGAATATCTAGTTCTTTTGTCATTGCTTGAAGTTTACAATTATGCAATGTATTTGCTATTGGATTCGCTTCTAGCTCTCGAGTCCCTAATTGATTTATTCTTTCTCCAATATCCCCTTTCAAAATCAAAGACTTATTTTCATACCACGTTACTTTAATTCGGTCATTCGTAAATATTTAGCTTCTCCACCGGGCGATTTCCATACACCATAGTCACTAAATATATCAAACATACAGCATTTCAGCTCCTCAAGGCAACCAAGCCACTTAATTCTTCGATCAGAGTTTAATTTAAAATATAAACTATACTTCTGAATGTTTTTGAACAAGTAACCATCATTATATTTAACAAAGTCTGTTGAACCGTCAGGACTATCAGTGGCAGCCAGATTGTACGCACTGATAGTCTGATAGTCATATTTATGAGGAATACAGAAGGAAATGTTCCACCGTTTTGACCAATCGACGCTAACAGAATGCTTTGATAAACGGCGTTGAATTTAACTGTCGCATCGTTTCCCTGTCACACTGAATTACTTTTGAGTTTGCCTATTACTATATGCTTTATTATTGGCTGGGTAGGCGCCTAGAAGTCAATTTAAAACATGGAATATTCGATTTATGCAGTGGTATTGGTCGAGCTCTCGCTGCCATTCTCATTGTAATGATTGTATTTGGCATGTTTCTCTCACAACTAATTAATCTACGGGTCGGGGCCATTACCAACCGTGCTAGGCATATCCATGCACAGACTTTCGACGTATTGGTTTAGACCAACTTCCATTTACACGTTGTTTGAATAGTCAATTCACGGCTATTAATTATGTATTGCTGGGGCTAATTTACAATTGTGTTTAAATATTAACACCGTTTAATTTTATTGATGTTATTGTTGGTAGTTTATAGAATATTAAACAATTATTGAACGAGGTCGAGTAGGATATGAGAAATTATTATGGCCGAGGTTTGTATAACACAAAGCGAGGCCTTAATAATTCCCCATATCCTGCGAGTACCGAATTCAATAATTCTTCTATTTTTTTATTTGTAAATATTTCGGTGATATAAGAGTCTTTTTCCTGGAGCAATTTTTCAATTTCACCTTCCCCAAGGTCGCGGAACCTTTCCTTTGAAGAAGCCATTTGTATTTTCCCGCGTTTGGCATAAGCTGCAAAAATTAGCGTGACGTCATAGCGTGTTAAATGTTTTTCAATGTACCACGAAATTACGTCAAACGTGGTATATTTGTTTTCAATATTCCTCGGTGATGTCATGACTCCAGATTGGGCAGCTACCGAGCGGATATGACGATTTCACCGACAGCTCTTAGCCAATTAAAACTCTTGAGTTATTTTCAATAAATAATAAAGTGTATTGGTTCGGGCCACTTCTCGATTGTATTCAAATAGTTAATTAAGACCGATTTAATGCTTGATTGGGGGCCACTTATAAATGTGTTTGGCTATTCGAGTCATAGTTGTAATGCATTCGTTGTGGCCAATTTAGCAGTCGTTCAGTTTGAACAGTTTAATCACAAGGATTTGATTATTGCTTCGCATCAGTTTGGGTTAAGTATGGTTGGTTTTTTATTTGGATCGAGTCCGTTTAATTGTATTAGTTCGAACAGTTGAGCATAAATTCCAGTTGCTTGGAGAGTATATATAGCTATGATTTAATGATTTAATAAGATTCGGCGGCAACTACCTAAAATTACAACAATGTAGTGCCAGGGAGTTCGCAACAGGTTTCCCCAATTACGGCGACCCCATAATTTACATAACAATTTACGTATTACTACGAAACGATATAAGAAGAACAACAGAATTATAAAACGACTAACTGACAACTAACAACAGTTTAAAACACAATCAAGGGACCTAGCCTTTTATATTTAACACAGACAGATTTCCAAGTCCGTGGATCATCACAGTTATCCCCGTGCCCGCGCGAAGCGCCGTGCGATGGTAATAATTCCGCTTGGATATTTACACCCGGGTAAGTGAAAACACAGTGGAATCCAAAGTCGTCGCCGCGATGGCATGGACGGTTCAGGGTTTTGTACGTTATACGCATGCGCGAATTCAGATCGAGAGAAACACACAGATAAACATTTTAAAAAGATTTACGGATAAATATTTTGTTATTCATCAAAAATGATTTTTAATACTCGGGCTATTGGAAAACAAGATAAACGAGAAGGAGTCGAATGGCTGAAAAAAGGACACTTTTGAAGTGTTTTAAACGGTGTTTTAAAAGTGTCTATTTTTCATATTTTAGTTTGTGGGTTTCCAAAACCGTATGTCACTCTGTGAGGTTATTAGTATCGATTAAACCTAAAAGGTATATTAGCAAGTTTAAAATTGAATTTTGAAGAAACAACGTAATGTCAAAATATACTGTCAAAAAACAGTTGAAGTTTTGTGAAATGTCTAAGGTTAAATTTTACAAAAACCAAAGCTAAAAGAGTACGTAATAACATATCTACTTTATATAGTGGGGCAATTCATAATTTTATAGTTAAAAGTACAAATATTTATATTACTCTTTTATCATTTTGTACCAAAAGTAGAACAATTGTGTCGCTATGGTTACAATGATTGACCGAATACATGTTACAATAAATTTTGGGAAGTATAATTCCTGAGTTCGAAAAGGCGAGGGGATTCTGCATGAGTGTATTTCCATAGTACATGTTCGATAGCGCCTTCTTATAGTACACGGCTTCAGTCCTGATTTAAAAGCAAAAAAAAACAATGTTTCTGTGTCGAAGGTTATCACTTAAAATGTTCCAGGTTTACGCTTCCAGGTTTAAGCTATGCTTAACACTTGGAAATTTGGCCGACAACTCTCAGGTTAACGTTTCGTCTATTGTTATGGCTCATACGTTCCGCCGGTTAGATACATTATAGCTAAGTTCCTGAGTTTCCTCTGCAGTTATTCTTTACAAATCGGGCGATAGGAGCCTAAACGTTAATACTCAACATCCAAAGTTCAGGCCGTTTTCACATAGTGTGTAGAGGCTACACACAGCCTATACAGTCACAGAAATTTGTGCCGTCAGACTCATACCGTTTGTTTTCTACCCAAACCCGTTTGTAAGTAAGAATTCTCTGCCCAACCATTGTTGGAACTAGGTGCGGGCGTCTAATGCCTTTTATGCCCCTTGGGGCTGCCTAGAACCGACAATGGAGTGGGCGATCGATTATTTCACTCGGATTATTATTTCACTAATGTATAATTTTCATTCCTATCTTATCCCTTTTGACATTAAAGCACCCAAACAGAGTGATCAATGGTGTGATTAACAGGGCTAGCTCGCCCACTACTTTTGTCGGCTCTAGGTCATCTCAGTATATGGTGTCAAGTGGACAGGGTAACGGATGCAATCGCACCATTCTCATTTTTCTCCGGGGAACTCGATAACCATTGTCAGGAAACGAAACGTTTTTTCTTTAGGCCTTTAAAAGCTCAGTTGCGTGACAGGACTATTATTCAACCTTTCCCCTGCATGACAATACCCGAATAGCCCGTACTGTGGAAAATTCCAGCATCGGATTGATTTTCCCCTTCTGCATCACCTAGTTCAGATGTATAGTTTTGGGAACGGGAGAGTTTCGGGATAAGAGAAGAGTTTTGGGATTGGGTTTCAGTTGCGAGTAATGTTGTGTTAGGGTATAGGCGGTACCCTATTACACGGAGATTACCTAGTTAGATATGAAGGAGTATTTCCCGGCGACAGGACTCGCATTTCTTGCAATAATTGTGTGTATGACGGGTTCGGTTGACTGTATTCGTCGTTTTTCCCCACCTCCCTTCCCAAAATAGACCGTTCACTGCCTCGCTCCTCGGCTCACAGGCTCGCATTTCCCAAAACTCTCTGCCTGTGAGCCAATGGGAGCAGGAGTGCAGTTGGAATAGATTACTATACCTGAAATGCCGTGATAAACGAGGCAATCTTTCCGGTAACTTACAATAAAATATCTTTCTGGAAAATATCTTGCAAGTTGCAGGTGAGTCGTAAGTTAAAGGAAAATTGCTTCATATGACATTAACTTAAGGTTACCTCATATGATAACTGTATTTAGTCTTTACAGGGGCTACCTGGAAACAGCGGTAGGAGTACTGCCATAGGTCTGAAATATACAGGGTAGTTTCAATCACTGAAGGCTCGCCACCCACACCGAAAGAATCTCCCCCGGGCGGTTACAACACAATTGCTCATTTACCAGTCTTTCCAAAAATTCCCAGAATCTTTATTCGTAATCTGCATGCAAACTCGAAACGGAATTCCGAAAAAAATGACAATGTAATTCATTATTAAATCACGAAATTTCTTTGCTGCTAATAACAACAAGTGGCGGAAATGTTTGTTTTCATTGGTGCAGGACAAAATCTCCTAAACTAATCATGTTAGAGAAGAAAAAGGTTGCTTTTCATTAAGCTGGGTTAGTGTTAAAAACAATCCACAAGTTACCCTCTCGCCTTTCGCCTTTCTCACGCAAGAGAATAAGAATTCTTCAATTTTTATTACTTTGATTTCAACTTTACCAGCATGCACCATATGCAAAAATACATTCACCATTGAGCAGTTTTAAAAAATGCGGCTAAACTAAAGCTTGATAAAAATACTTTAATTAATACGATACTTAAAATGTACTTATTAGTTGACCTGCATCTAAGGACGAAGGCGGACTTATAAACTCATTAATATCATTATCGAGACGTAAGCATAAGCAAAATCGCTGATTCCTATACTGGTTGCCGCTTTTGAATTTGCATGCTTACGCAATTAAATTCTTGGTTGTTACTGGTTGTGACTTAACGAGACTAAATCCTGAATAAATTGACTGTCGAACATGCATGTCTTTTGTGCATCATGTTAAAGCGGATCTTTCAAACTTATCAGCTCGATCGATCGTAGTGAACCGTTATACTCATATACGCAAATATTTCTCGTGGCACTAGATTCGAAGAGAAGATGCGTTCCCCACGCTCTTCTCAGATATAGAATGAAGTGCGTCTGAATGACTTTGTGTATATAGTTTATTAGTTTATGTTTTGCAGACCTCGAATCCTCGATCAGTAATCAGGTCATAATGGAATTCATTTTCGCACTTAAACGACCCTAAAAGGAAACGCAGTTGTGTTTCGGTTATTTTATGTTTGGTTGCAAATGCACGCAATTTACCGTTATGTCGTCGCTCATACGGCTATGACAGGCTACCAATGTAGGTATAACTCTTCAATACATGCATGTAAAGTTGTCATATAATAACAGAATGTACATTTGGATGCATAAACAGCCATGCCGTACCGCCAATGCATGGCAAACACAATCCGGGCAAAACACTACTGTTTCAAGTTATTATATATTTGCTATATATAGTTATACTCCGACTAGATAGTCTGTGCACCTATAATACCGACCCGGCAATGGAATTTGCAGAGGCAAGCGCTTTTAGGTCGCTTTAGGTCGCATTAGCATAATTATATTCACTAATATAACCAATCAGATCTTGGATTTTGCCGAAAGAACATTGCATAAATTAATATAAGTTCGCTTTCGTCCTTAGATGCAGGTCAACTAATACGAATTAACAAATTAGTTACCTAATAAAGTATACAATTGGCAAACTATTGCACTAAGCGGCAGTAAGCGGCAAACGATGCGTATCAAATGTGACACAAGTCATTATTTGTTTTTACTGAAAACATAAATATTCCAGCTTATTGTTATAAAACAATACAATCCTTAGGAATTTAAACTAACTAAATTCATTAAATCGACACGGCAGATAATGTCTTTAACAAGGACACATCTTCATCCCACACTTTATCCCAAATTCTTGTAAATTTTTATCTTTTCAGTGGTAGCAATTTTTAGTTATATTTGGTTTCTCCATCTCTTTCTTAGTTACATCCATTTCCTCGTTGGTAATATCAAAGATTTTGCATGTTGGAAAACCAGCAGATACAGGAGGATGGACCTTTTGAGTAATATTAAATATCAGACTCATTCCTTCAAATCTATGCAGCATGAGGTGAAAATGAAAGAGCCAAGAACTAGGATTATTTTGCATGTTGCAGCTGAGTTGTAAGTTGTAGGAAAATTGCCTCATAAGACATTAACTAAGGTTACCTCACATGATAGATGTATTTATCAGCACAATTCTGCATAATACAATTAATTTTTGAAGTCACATTGCTAAAGAGCCTTAAATTAAAAGGACCTGTGCCTTGTATGTTGTTTCAAAACGGACTACAGTATGGCACAATAATATTATCCTTTAATGGAGGGTTGTCAAGAGTCGCGGTTTCACTCTTTGCTGTCAAATTTGTATCATCAGCGAATAGTCGTTACTCCGTTCATATCAAACAATTCGCTAAGTCTTTTAAGTGAAGTAAAATGAACAACGGCCCTAATATGGAGGTTTGAAGCAGTCCACATGTGACAGGCTGTTCTGATAAAATATAACCTGGTACCCGACACTTCTGGCTTTGCCTTTGATTCCAAGTTTGTGATGTGCTTTATCCATCTTGCCTAAAATTATCGTTGCTTAAATAGCGCAACCTTTCCGACAAGACCGGCGACGTTCATGTATTTGTGTCAAGTCAAAGAAGAAAGCTCATCGCCATTCCTTTCGCCACGCCGTATTATTTTCGAGCAGCGGGAGTCCGTATTGGTGATTATATTCAGTTGCGCAATGATAAAACTGCGGTTTTATCATTGAGCAACATTGATTTCTTGTTGAATTTCATGTTATAAGATTTGTAGCTTTATGGCTTATTTATTCAAATATTGAAGAGAAATGTTTCTGTGATATAGCAGCTTATTGGAAAGCAGCATCACTGATGCATGAGACGAGTAATCGAAAAAAGCGAGCATACTAAGCTGCAAGTCATTGAATATTATGAAACCCAATATATATATATATATCTGATCATCAGTACACGACGCAAGGCATGTCATGGATACTGTGTAAAACTGTAGTCTGTTAGTCTGTAGTTCAATCTGTAAGCCTTATATAACAACAGAAAATAACCAAAATAACATTATTTGTAGCCTCCGCCGTAGGCATCTTTTTTGATATTGTTAATATTGAGTTAGGTATTGGATTTATCTGTGTCAGGATTGAGAAAAAAAATCTAGTTAAGATACTTGCAATAAATCCAACTATAAAGTGGACGTCTCATGCAACCTCAGTGGAGGTCCCATGTGACCAGGGTCCCTAAGTACGTTTTTGCACTCTAATTATATAATATTTATTCAGTTTACCATTTTCGGGCGAAGGAGCGAAGTTTGCGCTTAAGACCTTGAAAAAGTCTTATAATGCTTCGATATTTTCACGGTATACAAAAATTACTTGGCTGATTAACAATCATTACAATGTCTTCTGCAAAGTTTTCTCCCTCTAAAAATATGTCAAAAGTTTAAAATCGCACTCTCGAAGCTGCCAAATGTGTGTATGTGTAATATATGTTTTCTGCTCAGTAAGTGACAGTGGTTCTTCTGGACAACTACACAATCAATTGTAGAAATACAGGAATAATCTGGCATTCATTTCAGACTCTAAGAAGAGAAAAATTATACGAAAGGTATGACTGATAATGATGTAGATTGTTCGGTTAATTATTAATTGCAAACACGTGTAAAGTTATAATATACAGCTTATATAGGAAACATTATCTGTTTGAACCACTGAATAAATGCAAACATTTGTGTGTTCAATTGTGCTGGTAATGTTGTTTATTAGTGTGGTTGTGGTATTAAAGTATTAAATATTTACAGTAGCTTAATGCATTTTATGAGTTTTAAAATGTTGTTCATAAAGTCTGTAATGAACTAATTAATGTAAGTCAAGTCATTTCCATGGTATATGAGCCAACACAAAATTCATCTCTTCCCAAATAATTTGGACATTTTGTAGAAAGGGTTTTAAATTAAAATTGTTCAAACACAATCTTCATTAAACCTTTATCTACCAATTCATCGATCTAATAATTGACAGAATATCTGCAGTTGTTATTTCCAAGTTACTCTCTCAAGTTGTTATTGCCAAGTTATTTTCCACTAACCGACGCAGCATTTCCTTTATATTATTATTCTATAAAACAAAATTAAACAACTATATTTTTTATCACCATGCAAAATTGCAAAGAACTTAAAAACCTGAGTGTCTTATGACCTCCTGAGGCTCTTAACTCATTGGCGCCCGTGAGAAACGCACGCGGTAATATATTCAGTACTTTGAATGCGATTTTCTCAGCAAGTATTTACCATCTTGTAATAAGACACACAACATTACAATCCTTCCAACATTATCTTTCCAACGTCGTCAAGGGATTATATGTACGTTTCTTTAATTTAATTAATTTGTTATTCGTTTCGTTGCTCCATTGTTTTGTTCCTTTTTTGATATTTCAAAACTGTTTTAGTACACACTCGTCAACTTTCTTCATAATTGTAGTTGTTAGTGTTGCCTTCTAGTTATTTAGGACTTAACAATAAGAACGACATTTTACCACACCCAAGGCCCACTGTGGGTGCTCCTTCATTGACCGGCCACCTCTAATTTTAAGCGGCAAACAAGCCATCGCGCATAAGTGGCCCTTTAGTAGAGGTTCGACAGATACTTGTATTTTTGCAACAACTAAATGTAAAACAGTCAGAACATCCAGATTACCAGGTTTAATGAACTTTTTAAATTGGAGTCTTCAAATAAAAGAAGGGCGAAAAACAAACTTTTGGTTAGTGAATTTGATAACCAAAGCATGCTTAAATGGGGTAAAGACTAAAGAGTACCTCCAAGTCAGCTCCCTACCTTAAACATCAGTTTTCAGAATATTTGTAAATCGAAGGGATATCAAACGAAGCTTAATAGTTTTTAACTGAAAACTAGTTCCATATTACGTAATATTATGAGATATGTATAGTAAGAGACTTAACTTGAGTTTCATGAACATATTTTTCTCAGAAATTGGATCAGGCTTGTACCGGTTCAATCTATTAAGGGGCTTTTCATATGAACCTGCATTGATGGCCTGCATGGAAGACGGTCTTCCCGCGAGGAAGAACACTCCAAAACCTTACGCGAATCAAGTTGGCCTGCCAGGCCAATTTGTTATTTGCCTCATATGCATGCAAGAGGCGCGCTCGTCTGGCAAGCACTAGCAAGATTTCATGCTTTATAGAAATTTCGAGCACTGATAAAACTAATAATCTCACATGTGAGATTATTTATGATAATCTCACATGTGAAAATTATCGCTTTTGAAGTTTATGAAAATGGTATTTTATTTTATTTTATTTTGTTTGAAAAACTGTCCTTTATATAATAAACAGGAAAATACATGGATGCTACGGGAAATACCATATTTTTTTCTCGTGTTGAACATGATATCTCACAAGTTCGCTGCGCTCACTCATGAGATATCATGTTCAACACTCGAAATAAATCTGGTATTTCCGCGCACCCATGTATTATTCCCTATATAATTTATAGTCATTTTGCAAAACCGTTTCTTTGTAAATGGCAACAGCTTTAGGATGCTTAATTTTAGACAGTTCTAAGTGGAATAAAGTGTGCATTGCAAAACAATTTCCACTGTGACCCGCTTGAAGGCATTCCTATACGCCTGGCAATGCTTGGATATCTTCTTGCTCAAGTAGGGTTAAGGCAGGCGAAAATAATTATATCAAGAAACAATATATGAGACAGGATCTCGGCAATAATGAGCAAGTTATGTTGTTGAGTCAGTCCAGGTTGTAAAAACAGCCTTGATAAGCATTGATGCTTAACATATATGTTGTAATTATTTTTACCAGTGATTACTGTAAGTAGTTCAAAGATGGAGACATCTAACACTAATATAAGTAGTCAAAGACCCTTTTCTTGTTGTCAGCTCGCAAATCTTCAAAACAAAAGTAGGCTACGCTTCATACATCTCTCCTGAACTTTTCCTTAGGAAATATCCATTTATTTTTTTTGGTACTGTCGATAGTACTGGGCATAGTGGCATTTAGTCCAACAACTTATTCACAATGGCAACAATTAGTGTAATTATGATAACAACAGTCCTTATCTGGCCAAACATTGTTTCTTGAAGGAGAATTTCC
Source organism: Trachythela sp. YZ-2020 (assembly GCA_016169945.1). Lineage (NCBI taxonomy): Eukaryota > Metazoa > Cnidaria > Anthozoa > Malacalcyonacea > Clavulariidae > Trachythela > Trachythela sp. YZ-2020. Next base: position 1,869,131 of record JADLSH010000293.1, on the reverse strand, counting down.
CAGTCTATGATCACAATGTTTATCTGTATCTTGGGTGTGTTTCCATGCAGGGGTCATGACAAGCAGGGGAAAGTCAATAAGAGAAGTATCAGTGTGGGTCCTGAACCGCCCGACAAATTAGTGCTATATTTCACAGAAAGCTGTTTGGTTGCGTAACGTACTGTTGTTACTGAAAAAGTAAAAAAAAACCTTGGAATTCGGTATACGGTTTGCAAAATTCAACTTCCATTTTCCTTTCATATTTTATTCCCAATTCCTTGCCATTTCATCACATTATCTATAAAATAATGTGGACGTTCTCCTTCTCGTGCCTGGGTTTTCCCTTGCACGTTTGCTCAAAAGGTTACAGCACGTTAATATTCTCATTTTAAAGAGCCTTATTGGAATGTAGTCCAATAAAGACAATAAATATAGGACACTATAAGCCACAAAACTGTGATATAACACCGACGGTATGCTCACTGTTAATATATATGATTTACTAGGCAGATCTATATATATATACATATTCGATTCAAAATCGAATAGAAAAACCTAAATAAAGGAAATAGAAAATAAAATTTCAAAAAGAGATATAAATTATAGTACCCTGAACACTCTCAACCTGTAGCCTGTACGACACAAATGACAAGTCTGAATAGAGTTTTCTTGCTCATTTTAAAATACGTGACATTTACTTCTGTTAATAATGCATTTTTGCAATACTGCTAGATTCCATTCCAAATGAGTGACAAATCAAATTCACTTCCCCTTTGTATTACTCCAGAATTTCTCGGGGAAAACTTTATTTTTCAAAGCAATTTAGCAAAGCTAATAGAAATCCTCGTTGCCAGGGCTCACTCGTTGCTCACCGCAGTGGCTCTGGGTGCAGCAGTTAATGTCCATCCAATATCCGACGGGAAGCCTATAATTTATTAGGGATGTGAGCCAGTATGTACCAATTCATTTCTACTAATTGACGCATACATTGGAAAACACTGCGTGGACCCACACAGAAAGAGGGACTTGGAGCAAATCTACAGACGGAACGTCCACTTTGGAATACTGCTATGACCTAATTAATATACTTTCCTATACTATACTTCGTACCGTAGGAAACTACCACTGATCGTACGCTTGATTAATCATTGAAGCCGGCGACTGTCATCTTGTTGTGCTTGAATTTTCGATTTTCGAAATTTCAAAATGCCATTTTCAACGCAAAAAAAGACGCCGTTACAATAAAAAACATGGTTTATTTGATGTCAATAAAAGCAGAAAATTACCAAGAAAATCTTTAAACCTTACAAGGTCTTACAACGTGTGAACACTTGCTGCGTGTCGAAAAGATCTCTAACAAAACGAAAAATAGAACAATTTCTGCATCACAATTTTCCTGTTGAGGCGATATAATTTCCAGATATCAATGGTCCAGACGTTTTCACTCCCCGAATGGAAAAGTATACACTTGATGTCAAATATCTAAAGTCAAATTGACTTTAGTCAACAAGTTTTTTAAGAGAAATCGGAAAGGCAAGTCTCATTTTTTTTCATCTCCAAAAATACCCTCTTTTGATGGGCAAATACTTGGATCTCGGAGCACGGGTTTTGTACGTTTCGAAATGAACATTGTTTTTTTGTTTGTTTTTTTTTTGTTTTGTTTTTTATATTATAATATTTAAGCAGGGAACCCATATCTCCAAGGAGTTTTTCAATTTGGCCCTACGTATATAGATATTACAATATGTTTTTATAAGATAAAATTATACACAATATAGAATCTATAAACAAGTGGAAATTACATGCAACAAGTTGAACAACAGTTAAATACACTATATGGACTAGAAATTACATGCAATAAGTTAAACTAAAATAATTATAAAATATTTTTTAGAGTAGCTTTGAAATTAGCAAATGTTTGAAAGTTTCGCAATTCTAATGGTAAATAATTCCAATCATTTAAGGAATGGTAGCAGAAGCGTTCCTCTTAACTTTATCTAAATGTACATCAGATTTGCGTCTAGTATGATATGTATGAACATCTTTGTTCAGTAAAATTTAGAATCTAAATCAATTAAATTGTTCATAAGTTTATAAACTGCAACACATCTATGGAACTTGCGTCTTTGATTCAGTTTGTTCCACCCCAAGGTTTGTAAGGCTTCCGTCGAAGAAGAATCATAAGGAACATCAAGGATTGCTTTAGCGGCTTTGTTCTGAACAATCTGTAACGTGTTCACAAGTACAGTATTGTTCTTATCACCCCACACTATATCCGCATAATCGAGAACCGGCAAAATCAGGGCATTGTACAATGTTATTGAGCAATTTTTAGATCGTTCTTTTCTCAATTTTGATCGGTTTGCTATGTAGTCGGAATTTCCTGTGTCGAAATTGGAAGGAAATTTTGATGTCACGAAGGAATTAAGAAGGAAATTACCTTATTTCTAATTAATCCTAAGAATACGCCAATCTCGAAGTAAATTCGATTCAGAAAATGCAAGAAATGCTGTCCTGGAATATATCACAACTCAGACATTTAATATTATAAAAATAATCAATGCTGAGAAAATTTTATCACGACTACTACTTAGGGAATTGTCATCTCCTTTGAGGCTTTGACAACTCTTCCCCAGCAACCTCCTTGATGCTTTTAACCCGTTTTTCAAAATTATGTTGATATAATATGTTTTAAAACTCGAATCGTTAGGTTAAATACGTAAAATACCAACTAACATTCGTTAATTCTATTCAAAATTCACAAGAAAAAAAGGAGAAGGAAATTCCAAAATATTTGGAAGGAAATTTTGTCAAGAAAAAAACTATTTAGAGCGGTTGAGAAGGAAATTATTTTTTAGAGATTGGAAGCACTCTGTCATTATATTCCAGTCACATGAAGTACAAGCACATTATAGGAAAGCTGTAGAAAGAATATGGAATCAGTGCCTCTGGAAGATGTTAATCGAAACGAACCGTAAAGATATCGATGGACTACAGCTGCCATTAAAAGGCTCGAGCAGGGTTAAGGTTAGTTTTGACCATGAAGGAATTTCTTCATATTTCTATATCGCCTTGCAAGTCCTGCAAAAGTTATGCGCCAGGAACTATTTTTATATGTGAATGTGCTTTTACATTTAAAAATATACCCCCCCCCCTGGTCGAGGGCTTCTGCTTTTCATGATTTTTACCCCTCTGGAATGCAAACAAATCTGTGTAACTGACCCCTCTGAACGAATCTTCAACCCCCTTCGGAAGTGCTATTTTACACTTTAACCCGTCTGGAAACAGCAATTTTCTCACATCTTCTTCCATTACACGTCTGGAAAAATTGATTAATTAACTTCCTTGGAAATCGAAGTCCTTGACAGGGGGGTACAGGTATTTCGAACGTGCGGTGCCAGTGTGGGTAGAGTATAACGAAGATTCTGCGGTTGACTGTTGTGTAAAACTATCGGAAAAATACAATAAGAACTTCGACATTTCGAGCCCAGGCCATGAGATGAGAGGAACACCTTTCCTTGTGGTGTGAAGTTGTGTAAAACCTGTGAGTATATAGATTCTTCCACTACAATTTCGGCACCAAAATCTAAGCACCATTTCACATGCATCTCATCTCATCTACTGTATTTCATGCATTAAATGTGGCATGTTCTATATTGGTGAAACTGGAAAGTGTTTCAGATATGAAAATTTGAGCTCTGTCTCCCATTTCTGGCAGTAATGATAGCACCAAAATGCAATTAAGAAATGCATCTCATTTCCCATTGGCACCATTCATCCTCACAGCATTAATGAATTCTTCTCTTACCTTGAGCTCCTACAGTATCTCATCTGTTTATGCCTGCCATCAGCAGATACTCTACATTTCACCTCATCTCATATATAGTTCCTTAATTTCTGACTTTCTTGTTTTGTTTGCTTCTCCTTACATGCTAATATATTTTGTGATGTGTTTCCATATTTTGTTGATAGTTTGTTTTGATTAAATCCATCTAATTGGTTTATTTTTATTACATGATTGCTTTTGTATTCACTATAAAAGCACATGTTTTCCCCCCGACCCATTCTACTAACTTCCAAACGAAGGGCCTTCGCTCGAAACATCGAAGTTCTTGTTGTATTTTTCAGGTACAGGTATTAATGTAATAGCCCAATCTGTTACAGGCACTTAACAATTTGCCACTGACAAATCAGCTATTAATACAATATGTTATTAAAGTGCAATTGAGTCAGTTGATCAGTATAGAGGGCAGGGGTGGATCCAGGTTGGTTTGATAGGGGGGGTGCTAAGTGGGCTTTGGTCATGAAACAGGGCGTGACCTGCGACCGAGGAACGGTGAATCACCACTGAGTCAAGGGGATTAGCTTGTCAGAAAATGCTCCAAAAATAAGATGGCCTAGATGCCCATGAATTGCCTGATATTATATTGATAAATGCCCTGTCACATCCAATATTTTGGATTTGATATAGGAATTGGCACCCCTCCTGCACCCCCTTGACCAAGGCTAGGAGGGGTGCACACCCCCCTGCACCCCCCCCCCCCCACAGTAAATCCATCCCTGATACAGGGAGTATAATAGAATGTACTCCAAATTTGGAATATAAACTACATTGCGTAATTAGGTTATTTATTTTATAGATTTACCTTTTTTGTATCAATGAAGTCTTTATCTGTCAAATGATACCTTACTTGTATCATTGCGAACAAAAATTGGCAAATATGATACAATTTGAAACCGCTGATCGAAAACACATTTTTCCACTTCTGTACCTAAGAATAATTTTCAATTTCTGAACATTTGCCCAAGTGGAGGTTGCCTATGTGGGAAACATTAGGCATTGCAAGTTCTCTGCCAACTTCCAGTTTCATCAAATGTTTTAACCACAAAATTTTGTTGTTAAATGAGGAGTTAAACCATCGTTAAATTCACCAAAATTTGATTATTCTTAAATTTAGATTCGAAAAGAGAATAATTTCAGTAATCAACCAATAAGTTTGCACTCGTTTTCCAATGGTGAGAATCTCGATTTCGACTGACTACTTTAAATTGAATCATTTTGTACGAAACTGGATTTACCTTTTTTGATACACCAGTGTATTACCCAGACACGTGATCTAGTCCAATTCACCCAAGTAGTCATTAATTTTAGCTGAATTCATATTAGAAGACAGATTTCCATCTAGATATGAATGACCATCGGACGAATAAATCACAAAAATTCCGAAAAACCCTCAATCCCAGTCTCTTTGATGTTACCAGCTGAAACCCGTCTTGATTTATTGGTAATATGTCCGTACGCCTTGGGGGCGGAACTCCCCTTCCTCGAGCTATGAGGGGCAGAGTCCGCTTTCTTTTTTCCAAGGCTTGAAAATATATAATATGTCCAAAGTTTTCATTCTCCAAGCATCACTTATGATTATTTCAGGCATGAATATCGTATAAAAATGTTAAGATGTGATTGTGGGGTTATTTATAACGTCGTCCATATAGAATGTTTTCACCCTTGGTAACATGCTCGTCTAGAGGGCCCCCCACCTAGTTATGAATTTAGTTCTACAGCACTGGCTGCTCTGCTGACGTGATCTCACGTAACCCTATTTAGGTCTGGTCTAACCTGGGTAGCTGGCGGTTTTAAGGGGTTTGGATTTGAGGCGAGGGCAGTTGAGGCGCGGGCCGCGGAAAATTAGGGAGGCAAAGCGCGGGAAAGGAGAAAATGCGGGCGAGAAACACCGCCTGCAGCAAAACTAGCTGTACATGAATTACGCCCACTACAAAATTGATGATTAACCTCATCAATAATGCGATGAACTATGCGATAAATTGAAAGACGTGTTACATTCACGGATCTTTAACAACTTTAGCACCTATACAAGTGCGGGTCTGTCATTTGGAAGAATGCCGCAAATATACAAACGTGAGAGAGTCAGATAAACCATGGATTACGCAATCACTTAAGTCCTCTATTAGTAAACAGCAGAAATTACTTCATAAATATGGGAAGAACTACGAATCCTACAAGTACTGGCGTAATAAAGTACAACGAGATGTTAAATTTGAATTTGAAGTTTATGATAGTTTACTTGCGCATACAGGGCAAGTTTATTCCGAGTTGAAACATCTAAAGACCACCAAGTCTCCTGGCCCTGCTATGATTCCCAATAAAATTCTTAAGAATTTTGACTTCGAATTCGGTCCGGTCATTACTGATATGTATAATGCGTCAATAAGTCAGGGAGTGTTTCCCGACCTGCTAAAGCGCGCCTTTGTAGTTCCTATACCTAAGGTGTCACCTCCCTCAACTATCGAAGACGACTTAAGACCGATCGCGATATCTTTAACAGCCCAGATATCAAAAGTGATGGAAGGCTTTTTTTTAAATCTCTCACGTCTGAAGTAGCTCATAAATTAGATCCGAAGTAATTTGCCCTTCCAAAGAAGTCAACAACCCAAGCTCTTGTGTATCTTCTCCATTTGATCCTTTCTGCGCTAGACCATGGTCAATGTTCTGTTAAAATATTTTTTCCAGATTTTAAGAAGGGCTTTGACTTGGTTGACCACAATGTCATCATCGACGAACTTCAAAAGCTTCAAGTTAATCCAGCACTAATAAGATGGATAGGATCCTTTCTTTCCTGTCGCGAACAGTGGGTTAAAATTGGTTCTTCGATTTCATCATGGAAACGGGTCAACGGCAGTCTACCCCAAGGAACTAAGCTCGGGCTCTTTCTGTTTGCGATTCCGGTGAATACCCTTTTAAAGGACTGGAACGCGCGAATTAAGTTTGTCGACGACACGACTGCCTTGGAGGTCATCCCCCGTTGCTCTCCCAGGTCTTATGCCCATTCTTTGTGAATGAAGTTCCCAGTTCGCGTCAGTTAGAGGAATGAAACTTAATTGCAAGAAATGTAAGGAAATGACTATATCCTTCCTTCAATATAATCTTTCACATGATAGTCCAATCTATATTGACGGCGTTTTGGTTAGGTCATACGGACATCGCAGCATTTAACATTTGTAGCCGTGGTATTTACTAGCCTAAGGCTAAGATGACCATTCATCTAAGTGAGAATGTAGCGTGCAATCAACGGAAATCTCCGCCTATCCTATGAAAAACGTCATAGTCTCTAAACCAGTCAATGAACATTTCCAGCACTTCCAATGACAGCACAAAAACTCGAGCGACCAATTCACAATATGGATCTATAAGCTGTCCTACTGGTTGACAATCTGGTTGACCAAAAGGCAGAGATGGTAGCTCGTGCTGCGTTTGTATGCAGCGTAGTGGCTCGACATAGCGTCCCGGTGAAGCTTACCGATGAAGGGATAAATTTGGAGTCGGAGCTCATGAAAAAGGCGATAAAGTTGCTGAGTGTTTACCAGTTGTGGACATCGCCCTAACGTCCACAAGCGGACAATGAAGTGAAAGATTATCTGTCGAGAGTCGTGAAATTAAAGACAGGTAACAAGTCGTAACGGTCGTGAACACGTCAAGGTGACCGATGTAATCGAATGCCGACATACCTCTGCGATCATGAAATACTGATCTCGGCAAAGAGCACACAAACGACAAGATAGATGCAGACTACTTCGTCTAACATGACTAGGGATCACCACTAGGGATCGTTGTGTACTTATAGTACTGACACTGCTCACCTATCCCTAAAATCTACGCTATATTTTATGCGGATTGTTACTGTATGATAAATGCTCAATACAGTCTAAAAACTGAACAAGTGACATATTTAACAGGGTCGCATTTTAACAGAACGTCTGACCGGAAGTTCGCTTATAGATTAATTTGTGTTAATTATTTTTCTATTTCAGTATATTAGTTTTAATGTGTCGACCAACTATATTGCGCTTCGAACAAATGCTGGTGGCATCCATATTTTCTGGAGATCGTCCCTCAGACATTATAAGTTCTTAAATGCAAAAGTAAGTGAATATAACTGTCTTGTTATTTCTTGTGAATGCGCAAATAGCAGCGAATGAAACTGCTTTGTGGCCAAAAGCTACCACAGTTTATGCACCCTTCCTTGTGAGTTGGAAAATATAGCACGAAATGCATGCGGGACCCCACGCAAGAAACGAGATTTCTGACTATTGTATGACGTCTGAGCTCCAAAAAACCTTAAAATGTAGCTCAAATTTCTCCCGTTTCCTTCGGTGAATTTTTCTGAAACTTTGTACATTTAATAGTATCGGCTCAATAGGTGTAATGCCAATTTTTCTTAAAATTCTAGTGAAGGAAAATTTCTGAATATTTATTTTTTACCTTTTTTGAATTACAAAAAAAAACGTATCGAAAGAATTTTTTAAAAATGAGGAAATAGAACCATTAAGCCAATGTTATTTCCTATGCAAAGTTTTCAAATTTTTTGCCGAAGGATATTCTGACAATGACAGGAAGAAGACAAAAAGTAAGCTTTATTCTAAGTACGCTGTTGCCTTGGTAACGCACTTTCAACACAAAGGTTGTACATCAAAATCTTCAGGAGAGCATTCTCGACGTTTGCTTTGAATTTCGTCCTTTTGTCATGCAAGATCAAGAAACAGGAGCCTCTTGAATACAATAGTGCACTATAATGCAAAACCCTAGGGAGCCACCTTAACTTATCGGGCGTTCCGATCAAAGCCTGAACCTTTAAAGGTAGAGAATCTTTCCAGCTTGGCCGTTCCCTTACAACTACCTGCCATTACTTTTCTTAATCCTGAGAGGGATCCGACTCGGGTGCCTTCCATATTATCCTCAAATTACGTCACAGAACGTCACGGGCATTAGGGATAGAGTTGGGAAAAAGACTAACTTTGTATTAAAATTCAGGTCGTTAATATGAAAATTGACAATAGCCGTTTTCATATTAGGGAAGGCAAACTCGCCTAATATGAATTCGGTTACAGACGAGTTTCCCGTCTAAACTTAACCTTCTAAATTCCCGTCTAAACAGACGGGTAAGTTCAGCAAAGTTAGAATTTATATTCAGACGGATAAATAGAGAAAATTTATGTCTTTAATATTAATTCGGCTATTATGGAAACTTGGATCCTTGTTATATATTGATTATTAACTTTAAGGAACAATATTTTTAATCTGGGACAGGTATTCCGTGTATATCGATTGTTATACCGGCCAAACTTTTAATGTTTACCTTGATATTTGAATAGTTCTTAAATAACTATATGATTAGGCAAAACAACGTCAACGACTGAGGTACAAGATACACCAATGTGTACAATGTTGTTAACAGAAATAGGAAATGTTAAACATAGACCATAGAAATTTGTAAACAGTGCCTGCCTAAAATGTTCAGAAAATAAGCGTAGTCAGTGGGTCCAAGGTCCAATACATACATTACAAATCTAACTTTGCAGACTAAGGTATATGTTCTTTATGTAGGACGATTTTTGTAAAATGTCCCCGTTTCGAGCAACCAATTCAATTCGGCATATTCAAAATTGGACGAATTGATACTATTACTTTAAACATGCAGGTCTGAAATGTTTAGAACCCAATTGACTTCCCGGCAGATCGTTATACAGCACAAACCCGCAAATCTCGGCTTGAACTCGCGCATGCGCATAACTTACAAAACCGTCGAGTCCATGACAAAAAAATGGGGACAACTTTGCATTCCACAATGTTTTCACATACCCGGGTGTAAATATCCGAGCGGAATTAGTACCCTCGCACGGCGCTTCGATCGTCTACGGTTTGAAGCCTAGATAAGTGAGTCTGTACGTTTTGGGCGCCACCTTCCTACTGTACACGATTAGTGCACACAAGATCTGGAAACATTGATTTACTTTATTTCTTTTTAGCTTAAACTTCTAAAACGATAACAGAAAAAGCGTTTGGATGATTCAATGAAGACGCCTCAGCCCTGAAGTAAGTTTTCCTCGGTTAAAATCGTATTTAAATAACCGTTCCTAATGAAGCACCAAAGCAAGCAACTCAGAAACACACACAATTATGAAATACTTCGGATCTGGCGTGGATAAGGCTTTTCAGTTTTCCCGCGAAAAAATGTTTGGATGTTCGACTACTGTTCCTACGTTATTTAACGCTCTTTTTTACCAGTAACTTTTTCAATAAATGATCGAAATGAAGTAGTTCGTGTACTTTATGACACGAATAGCCAATTGGTATGAAAAAATAACGATTTTGCTTAAAATAAAACTTTGTCTTTCGTTGTATTTTTGTTGTATTTTTTACCATGTTGCGGCATTTGCATTCCGGGGGGGGGGGGGGGTACCGTCTAATATTTCATGGGTTGGGGCCGGTCGTACCAAGGCCGTTTAGCTTAAACGGTGGATAAGCCAAAATTAAAAAACACTTTCACACATTTGTTGAATGACTGAACTTAAAACTTAAAGTTGCAAATATAATTGTTCTATTCAAGTTAAAATATTTTAGCTTGGTTGTTCGACGATTGTATAGACTTGATCTATATTTCGAGTTATCCACCGTTTAAGGCTTCCAACGGGTTTCGTACAACCGGCCCCTGAACACTAGAACGTCATACTGTCCGTACGGCAGCACGAACCATACGAGCACAACCCATAGAAATTACTGGTTGAACTTCCCTCTACATGGCGAGTGTGGATGTTTTTTGGAATGACCCAATCTTGTGGCTACAAATTGCATTCCTACTGACTGTACTAAATGAATTGTTTCTTTTACTAGGAGGTTGTGGCAAAATTTAAAGAGGAAGATCAAGAAGGATTTGAGGAGCACTTCATTAATGACTACATAGGTACAGGATTTTTAAATAATCACATCTAGCTATCATTGATACTGCAATATTGCTGATGTTGTTCAAATAAATCCCTCTCTATTGTGTTGTAGTTATTTGCAATGTTTTATAACTTGAAATCTCAATGTTAGTCCAACAGAAATTACCCAACGTTCATATGAGCTACTTCACCTCAAACCAGATAAGGATAAATTTGTTATTGACTCTTGAGTAATGTGTGGTGCTAGAGCTCATAAATTGTCCCCATAAGTATGTACTTATATATGCAAAACCAACAACTTACTGTCAGGCTTTTGAAGTATAGTATAACACCATAACTTAACTGATAAAGCAACTTACAGTTCAATATGAACTTGTCAGATTTATATAATATTACATACTTTTATAACAGTAACTTAAAATAGTTTACATGCACTTTAATGCAGTTTACATGCCTGTTACTTGAGCTCAATGTGACTCAATATCATGAAAAGAAGCATTATACTTTCTGCTTCATTATGGAAAATTTGTCAACAACCAGGGCAAAATTATGCTAAGGACATTAACAAGTTTCCAAATGACATTATATTATGCAGTCAAATACCAAAGAATAATTCCAATTTATTGCTATTTTAAGGACGAGGTGTTTTCACAAGAAATGAATTTTTCCCAGGGGATTTTTTGCTCACATATAATGGGGAGCTCATAAATCAGAGTGAAGGTTCTCAAAGGGAGAAATATTACCCAGCTGAGGCAGGAAGCTTCCTTTTCTTTTTCCCCCATGAAGGCAAGAAGTTGTGGTAAGCAGACCATCATCTGGGTCAAACCTATATAAATTTAATAACAAATCATTAAATATTTATCTGCATTATCATCATAAGCTATGTAGCAACAACAATGACATGGTTTAATAATAGTTTATTTGAAAACTGATTTTGTAACCAATAGGTTAAATTACATCAGAAATTTACAATATTTGCATCTACTGTTAAAAAGTATTAAGTTATCGTTATATTACATTATGAAGAATATTAAAAGTTCAAAAATAGCAAGGTCAATAGGCCTATACTTCTATATTCAGTTATTTACTGTTTTCTTTGGAAATAATTTGAGGAAAAAACGATTTCCTAAAACGTTCAGTTCTACATAGATAATTATTGTTGGAGACTGACAGATCAAGTGACACTTAATTGGGTTTAGTATAAAAATTGTAACGTAATATGGGTGAGGTAATGTATACGTGTATGTTTGTAATGTGTCAATCACTAGTCAATAGTCTTGGGTATAGTTGGATTGTGTGACAATAACAGAGAGTGAGCGAGAATGTGAGATAGCACGGTGATTTATATGGCTCTGTGTAATTTTATTAAACTGTTATTATTTTGATTTGTGACTTGTCGAGGACTACTGTTTTCGGAGGCAAACATTCTCGACACGTGGCACCTCCTAGACGGGATAACTGAAACGCCAGTTATTTTTAAATACGGATCAGCAACAACAAACGCGACATGGAGAAACTAGAGATAAAGTTGAAGCAGCTGAAGCTCGGAGTCGAACGAACGGGAAATATCTTGGATTCAGGTAAGCGTGAATCTATTAAACGGCATCTCAGTGCGCTACGCGAGACTGTTCGAGAAGCAAATGAGTACAAACGTGCCGCCGAAGCAGCTAAAATCGAAGCGAACGAAGATGCAGATAAAATTAATGATTGAAACAATGAGATTGAAGTAAAAATCGAACAGGCGGACGATGAACTAAATCGTTTAGTAAGTTGGCTTTCCGAAAAGGAACGTTCTGAACATCTCGTAGCGCAAGAGGAGCAGTTTAATGCTGAATTAAAACTGCATGAAAAACGCATGAAAATGAAGGCCGAACTTGAACTGAGTAAATCTGAACCGGAAGTTCAGGAATGTGCTAGTTTTAAAACGGCAAAACTACCCAAATTAGTGATTTCCAAGTTTGACGGTACATTCAAAGATTGGTCGAGATTCTGGGGGACAGTTTACGGAAGCCATTGATAAGAGTTCGATCGCCCCTATTTCCAAATTTACGCGAGTTACTGTGTACAAAGGTCAAACGTAGTGTCGAAGCTCTACCTTTCACAGCCGAGGGCAATAATCGTGCCAAATCAATTTTGCAAGATAAATATGGGAAGGAGTCGGAAATTGTCAATGGCTACGTAAAAGAAATCTTAGAGTTACCCCATTTATCAACTGCAAATCCACGTAAGATCGCCGAGTTTAGCGAAAAACTATCGTATTGTGCTCAAGCCCTGGAAACAATGAAAAAGCTAGATTACGTACAGGGAAATGTTGCTATGACCCTCGAGAAATTGCCTGGGATAAGGGGAGATTTGGTCCGTACCGACCCAGATTGGGAATCTTGGGATTTTCTTAAATTGACCTTTTGGGCTCTCAGAATCACGTGTAGTGGCACGTGGCCAAAAATGTAAACAATGCGTCAAAGTTCGTACAAGCTCTAATGCCGGCCGAGATGGCGGCTGTGGGAGCGAACGATAAAATGACGGATTTTAACAAATTTTTGCATTCATCAATAACTTTTATCTACAGGGAAACAACAAGGGAACTTTTATCTACATGTAATTTTATTAAGTTCTGTGTAGAAAATGCGTTGACAAGGAGGCGACATATGACAAACATCGCGAAGATTTCTTGCGAAAAGTTACCTCAAAAGCAAGTGAATAAATAGCGTCTGAATATATGAACAGATACATATTTTTCGAAACGAACTTTCACTTACAGATGTTTGTACTGGATCTATACGTTATCTACATTTTATGAGTGTTTACATGCCATTTTAAACTTTGTGAATTTGACCATTTTTGTTATGAAATGCCCAGGCTGAGCTGGTTAAAATATCTGAATAAATTGCTTGAGCTTCAGCAAGAACATTTATAAGTTAAAATACTTCCTTGGGTTCATAGCTTCATTGCAGTTTCATTGCAGTTTCATAGCTTCATTGCAGTTTCATTGCAGTTTCATAGCTTCATTGCAGTTCTTCATTGCAGTTTTTTTTACGCCCCTCGTGGAAATCAGCTTCAGTTGACGGGGTCAGCGTGTTTAAATAAAGTTTATCTATCTATCTATCTATTATACATATAATGATATTGATATTTAGAGGGAAAGTGGTTTATAATCAGTCACTACTCAGAGCACAACATTGAATTTAGTACTAATTAGTATTTTATGACTTCTTTATATGGGGCTATTACATTTAAAAACCATACCCCCCCTGTCGAGGACCTCTGCTTTTCAGGATTTTTACCCCTTTGGAATGCAAAAAAATCTGTGTAATGACCCCTCTGGGAAGAGTCCTCAACCCTCTCTGGAAGTGTATTTTTACACTTTAACCCCTCTGGAAACAGCAATTTTCTTCAATTACACCCGTCTGGAAAAATTGAGTAATTAACCCCCTTGGAAATGGAGGTCCTCAACAGGGGGAGTGTCGATATTAAATGTAATAGCCCATGTACATTTAAATCCTTGGTATGATATTAATACATGGCCCCCCTGCCAGGGATTTTAGGGGGTGCAAAAGCTTAGAGAAGAGGTGCCAAAACTACATGAAATGAAACAAGAACGTTAAAGAGTATCGCCTGCAGAATATCAGATACAGTCGATCAACTCTTTCGCGTACACATCGCGTTTTCTTAAATAGGGTCAAGCAAGTCTTATATATTTCATTGATTTATTCCGTTTGTTTCTTATATTTAATACTAACCAAAAATTACAGCTCAAAGTCAAAGTTTGTCGACATTTTGTGCAAATTTGCTTCAGAAAAGACCAAAAATGGTGTCCTGAAACACAAAAATCTAAAACATTTTCTGGGCGAGAACCCCCAGACGGCCAGACCCCCTTTAGTGACTCCCCGGTCACTTATTTCTAGGGGGCACCAAATTCCCAGTTGGCTTCCCCTGACGAGTAGGAGCCAACAGGCCCAGCACGCCACTGAAAATTATATGCCTTCGGTTGCTAAAAATTTAAAGGTCATGTTTTTGCTGCAACTTGCAACACTACTTTGGACACAGAGCCATGTTAGTTAAAAAGTATATTTGCAGAGAAATGGTGAGCATGAATCTCATTTCACCTTGCCAATATTTTTCTTGCTAAACATGCAAAGAAATGAATGAGTATGTAATATCAGTGGAATGAAATGTGAGCCATGTTTACAGTTTTTCTGTGTGTACTTTTGTACACAACATGGCTCTGTGGAGAAATTGTGTCGCAAGTTGCAGCAAGAATTGCCCAGTTGGTAACATGACCTTTAGAAACTTGATGAAGCTAAAACCTAATGAAAAATTGCTTAATATAACTGCCTATCTGACGTGCCTAATCCTGGTCTTAAATAGCAAGTCTTTGGGGGTGCAGGGAGAGAGTTCCCCCGGCCCACTCTCTGGTTTTCCTGGCTCCACTGATAACACACAAAAGAACTAGCTCTCAATCATTATTTTTGTTTAACTATATTTCATGTAGCTTCCAATTTTATCTTTGCCCCAGCTGGAGAGGTTTGGAAAACCTAGCCTGAGAACAAGAATAACATGTTTGAAATTTACAAAAGGACAGTTCAAACTGACAGTTAAAACTGCAAATTTTGACAACTGATCATGGATTCCATGTGGTGCCATCAATAAGTTCAGTTACCTGGTAAACTAGTGGGGAAATTAAGTTGCCTGGAAGGCAACTAAGTTGCCTAGTGCAGCTCCTCAGGAAAACCAGTGAAATTTGGAACAGGGCACAAGACAATATTTGCTTCACATGATTAAAAACTAAACAAAACTAGTCATTGTAAAGCTATTGTGACAACTACATATCATTTTTTTGCTTCTTTGCAAATGTGTGTGGGTGTGAGTTACACAATGCCCATGTTGTCAAACAAGCCTATGCCAATGTTAGGGTCAAACCAACACAACCAAAACACTATCACTGACAGTTAGACATGAGAATATGCAATTAAGGTAGGTGCAAGTGTGCAATTTGGGTTTGCCTAACAAGTTAACCAAATTAGTTTGCCAGTTTCTAAGGAAATATATTTTTAGAAGATGTAATTTTGCCTATGGGAGTCATGAGAAGAATCTCAACAGGTACCAAAATATTTACAATCTGCAATTTGATATATAAAATTTCACTTAATGAGAATAAAACTAATCTCTAATGAATATAAATGAAGCCAAGAAAACATTTTCACTTTTAAACAGTCTTGCTTTAGCTAAAGGCTATTTATTGATATAAGATTAAGGAAATTTTAGCTAAAGCCAGGTCATTATTGGTCTAACAAAATCATAACAAAAGTTGTAAATTTCACAAAGTTTAAAATGGCATGTAAACACTCATAAAATGTAAATAACCTATAGATCAAGTACAAACATCTGTCAGTGAAAGTTCAATTCAAAAAATATGTACCGATCATATATTCAGACGCTATTTCTTCACTTGCCTTTGAGGTAACTTTTCGCAAGAAATCTTCGCGATGTTTGTCATATGTCGCCTCCTTGTCAACGCATTTTCTACACAGAACTTAATAAAATTACATCTACATGTAGATAAAAGTTCCCTTGTTGTTTCCCTGTAGATAAAAGTTATTGATGAATGCAAAAATTTGTTAAAATCCGTCATTTTATCGTTCCCTCCCACAGCCGCCCTCTCGGCCGCCATTAGAGCTTGTACGAACTTTGACGCATTGTTTACATTTTTGGCTACGTGCCACTACACGTGATTCTGAGAGCCCAAAAGGTCAATCGTGCGAAGCCTTGCATCAATGGGTAAAACGGAACCCAGTTGTTTCGACCGACAAAGAACGCGATGACACTAATCGTGGAAAACTATTTCATGCGCGCGGGGAAGATAGGAAATTGCACGGCTGTGTGTATTGCGAGGACATTGGTCACAAAGCGACACAGTGCGATAACAGCCTCGTACCCAGGCGCTTTTAAGGAAAAGAAAAGTTACGCATTCAGCTAATTTATAGAGATCAGTGGCTAAGCGAGCGCGCGGGGGTGCTTGGGGAGGTCTTGAAACGCGGTGCATTTTGGGGAGGTCCTGATGAAGCAAAGTAGAGCCTGGCAGAAAATGACCGATTTCTTGACAATCTCGACCGATTTCTTGAGAATCGTATATAACTTCTGAATTCGTTCATGTTTGACCTATTTTTTGCTTCTGGTAACTTGTACTTGATGCTACCTTGGATAATCTGCAGAAATCTCTCCAAGAATTGTCTTTTGAAGGTAAAATTTTATAAATTTCGGTACACACCGGCGTGGTGTATACTGTATAGTATATAAAAACAAATATGTGTTCTTGGTTTTATTGTTGTCCTTTGTTTTGACTTTTCAATCCCTAATTTGACTTACTTTAAGATGAACATTGTAATACAACATGTTAGTATCCTCAATAGACCTCATTACCTCAAGTTCTAGTGCTGAACTAGACGTATCTTTCGGACAATTAAATGTTCATATTTGAATGTCTGTAGTTCATATTAATATATTTCTGACTATAAAGATGCCACTATGTCAGTTTTGAACTTTTGATTAATTAGCATCAATGGCAATGCAATGTATTTGTCCCCTGTTTAAAATTTATATTTGTAGAACCAGATGCTTCCAGCACTCAATCCTGTAAACAGTGTAAGGAAACTCAGATCCCTTCAACCAGGAAAACATATTTAATATCAGTAAAGATAAAAATATATATTGTTTAAATACATGTATAAATACATGGATATTGACTGAAGTAGCAGGGTTACCAAGAGCATCTGGAAATAACCAGCATATTCATGAGGTAGGGTCACAGAACCTTCACCCTAACACACAATAGACTATAGGGTTACTGGTTACCAGGGTAACCTTGTGGCTAGGATCAACCTATTGTCATGTAAACAGCCCATGGGTCAAACAGTGTGTTTTGTGTTCTTTTTAGCTTACAATCTGTCCAGTTCCCAGTGTGATGAGAGAAGGCATAAGTTGTCAACTGAGCTGGAACATGTTGCTGAGTATTGATGAAGACTCAAATATTTATGTGAAACAGTCATTGTGATGGATTTGCTTGATTTGACATCCAACAAGAACAGCATTCTCACTCGAAAAGTTTAGCATGTTTTCCAGGTCCAATAAAACAGAAATAAATGATTGAATGTGAACAAATGTGTTGTATTTTTTAAAATTATCCTTATTTAAAATTATTATGGCTCTGATCTGCATAATAAGTAGACAGTCAATTAGGGTGTTTTATTTTGCTTTAATATATAGTATGAGATTTTGAGGTGATTAATACAATAACAAACCTGAGAAAACTTAAAAATGGATATACCGTAAGAGCCCCCCAGCACATGACTTTCAATGTCTTGTTTGAATGTTATTTGCTTTGTAGAGTCTGATAAAAATATCTTTCAGGGACCCTGGGGAATGGGTGGCATGGCCCCGTCGGTCATTGAAATCCGAATGTGAAAGACAGCACAGAGTCCTGCCCCCCATATAGGAGTAGCCCAAAAATGTTTTAAACAGCACAAATTCATTACAATTTGAGTATGAGAAATGTAAGGTACACTGCTGTGCAATCACAGTGTGTGTGTAGGTACTAATCTTTCTGTGAAAATAAATGGCATTGGCAGAAAGCGCATGCATGGAATAATTCAGTGAGCATAAAACAGAAATTCTGCTTTTAGAAAACCAAATTATAAATGATATTCAGATGGGAGTTGAGATTACATTAGCCAGGACACTGGCAGGAAAGTACAATTTTAACTTATAACAATATTAAATTAAATTGCAAATTATCAGTATTGCATTGGTTTTAAAGTTTTATTTATTTAATACGTAAAAAATATACGAAAGTACACTAAAATTCTTGTTGTTTTCCAGAAAAAACTCTTTTCGCAGTGCATTCATCATTTGGACACAAAATATTTCCTGAACATACAACACTGTGTATAAATCTTTCAGTTTGCGACGACAATTGCAATATTTTCTCATTTGCATTCATTGATATTAAAAATCACTGCCGCCATCTTTAGTACATTTTCTGCCAGGCGCTTCCTTCGTCAAGACCTCCCCAAGCACCCCCGCGCGCTCGCTTAGCCACTGATCTCTATAAATTAGCTGAATGCGTAACTTTTTTTTTCCTTAAAAGCGCCTGGGTACGAGGCTGGTGCGATAAGGTAGTCGATCGCAGCGAACGAAAGAAGAAATTAGCAACAAAGGGTTTATGTTTCAATTGCGCAACACGAAGGCACCGGGCGGCCGAACGTTCTAGCAAAGCCTCATGTAAGCACTGCAACAAACGTCATCACTCGTCAATTTGCGAGCAGCGTCAACAAAGATCCGGAAACGATAACAAATTGATGACAGACGGTGTAACTGGGGACGGTGTTTTTCCTGTAGTTGTAGTTAAAGTAAACGACGTAATGTGTCGCGCATTAATTGATTCCGGCGCCGGGGGGTCGTATGCCTCAGCGAAATTGATCAAAAACAATGATGAAAAGCCGAATGAGACAAAAGTACAACGCGTTGACATGCTTCTCGGATCGAAAACAACGCGAATGGAATTTTATGACGTCGAAGTGAGTGCATTAGACGGAAGTTACAAAATGAATGTGAGGTTGGCGAAAGTGGAAAAACCGGAACTGTTAGCAATAAATAACCCACATTACGAACAGTTAATTAGTTATTACAAGCACCTTCGAAACGTCGTTATTGATGATTCTGATACGAAAGATCAATTACCAATCCATTTAGTGCTAGGTAGCGGCGAGTATGCACGAATAAAAACCTGTACGAAACCCCTTATTGGCGGTGACCGCGAACCTGTGGCAGAGAAAACGAAGCTTGGTTGGTTTTTGATGAGTCCCGGAATTGATTTTGATCGAAGTACCATGCTCCTAACCCAAACGACCCAAGCAGATTTCGAAGGTCTATGTCGCTTAGATGTGCTTGGCCTAGCTGATACGATGGAAAATGACCAGAACCCGGTATACAACGACTTCAAAGAACAGCTGGTACGAAATCCTGCAGGTTGGTACGAGACGAACCTCCCATGGAAGGCAAATCATCCGAACCTTCCAACGAATGAAGCGGGTAGTCGAAGGCGATTGACATCTCTTGTACGGAAGTTGACTCGTGAGGGGAACTACGAGCGGTACGATGACGTCATCCGAGAACAACTCGAGGAGGGAATTATAGAACGTGCCCCGAGCGAAGTAACCGGCAAAGAATTCTACCTTCCGCACAAAGGAGTCATTAAACAGACGGCGGAAACCACGAAGTTGCGCATAGTTTACGATGCCTCCGCCAAAGAATCGAGCAACCATCCCTCCTTGAATGAATGTTTCTACCCAGGCCCACCGCTTCAGAATCAACTGTGGAATATCCTCGTCCGTGCACGATTCCACCCTATTCTATTGACCAGCGATATCCAAAAGGCGTTTCTACAAGTTCGCATCAAGAGAGAAGAACGAGATTCGTTAAGGTTCTTCTGGAAGAGTCCAAGTTCTGACGAGACGTCTGTCTATCGCTTCACTCGAGCTGTATTCGGTTTAACGTGTTCACCATTTCTCCTCGGTGGAGTAATTAACGAGCTTTTAAACCATTGGGAGCGCAGATGTCCACAAGTAGTGAAAGAGATTCGTGATGGGTTGTACGTTGACGACCTGATGGCAGGAGGAGAGACGGTAGTAATGGTTGCAACGAAACGATCGAAGGCAATCGAAGTTTTCTAAGACGGGACTTTTAAGCTTCACAAGTGCCATTCAAATGTCGCAACCCTCGAGAACGAAGACCCACAAAAGTCTACTGAAGAAGAAGAGATCACCTATGCTAAATCACAGATAGGGTCCAACAAAACGAACACAAAGCTTCTCGGACTGCCGTGGGACAAATCGGAAGATACTCTAAGTGTCGAGATTCCTCAACGAAAGAAAGTACAAACCAAACGCGAAGCCCTGTCCCAACTAGCGAAAGTTTTTGACCCGTTAGGGTTAATTTCTCCATCCACCTTAGTCGCGAAACAGCTCTACCGAGAAATGTGCGAAGCCAAGATTCCTTGGGACGGCGAGTTCCAAGAACAAACCAAGGGACGTTGGGAAGCGTGGCAAGTTGTGATGTCTACAGAATTAACGGTTCCTCGCACTCTGGCACCCATTCATCATCCCATAACAGAAATAACCCTTCACGGATTCGGTGACGCGAGCAAACACGGTGTTTCAGCGATTGTTTATGCGGTCGTGGAACAAGGTGACAGCAAATTTCAAGGCTAAGTTTGTTCCAAATCTCGGCTGGCGAAGCAAAGCCTCAGCATTCCTCGTCTTGAACTTGTAGCAGCTCATATGGCGTCGAATCTAGTGACGAATGTCGAGCGTGCGATCGATTCAGTAAAAATTTCCTCAGTCCATTGTTGGAGTGATTCGACAGTGGCACTCTATTGGATCAAGGGCCAAGGGGAGTATCGCCAGTTCGTCTCCAATCGTGTCGCCAAGATTAAGGAGTAAGATCATGTTCAGTGGCATCATGTACGGACGGAAGACAACCCAGCAGATCTAGGGAGTCGAGGCGGCAGCTGTGATGAAAACGAGCTTTGGCGGAATGGTCCTTCCTGGTTAAGCGATCCTAGCAAGTGGCCTCCAAATGTCATCCTGGAACAGAGTCCTGAATCTAGCGCAGAAGCGAAGGTCGTAAGAAGTGTGTTTGTTGCAACCACAACAACGACGAGAGTTCGAGACGAGTTAGTCGAGCTACTTCAGGCCCATGATCTACACAAAGTTCTTAGAGTCGGAGCGTGGGTACGAAAATTCATCGAGAATTGTAGACGTTCTGTCGATGATCGCGAATATGGTCCCTTAAAGACGGTTGAGATTGAGTTTCAACAATCGTGGTGGACTAAGAGAGCACAGCAAGATGCGGCGAGCATTGACGAGATCGAGAAAGACCAAGTGATCCTAAACCTTCAACCAAACGAGGATGAAATTTTGGAATGCCGTGGTAGGATCGAAGGGGAGTACCCAATATACTTACCCCAAAATCATCCATTCACACGCAAGTTGGTGGAGCAAGTCCATTTATCTACAATTCATGGCGGCGTAGGGAATGACCATGGCGAAGATAAGGGAACGTTATTGGATTCCAAAGTTACGTCAGCTAGTGAAACGAGTTAGAACAGATTGCTGGGGATGCAAGAGGTTCCGAGTTCAATCGTATGAAACCCCACCATCTGGTAATTTACCAATAACCCGGACACAAGGCACCACGCCCTTTGAAGCTGGTGGAGTGGACTTTGCCGGTCCCATTTACTACAAGACGAAAGGGAAGAAAATTAAGAAATCCTACCTCGTTCTATACGGGTGCAGCTTAACGAGAGCTGTACATTTAGAAGTTTTGAAGTCTCTTGAAGTCGGAGAGTTTCTAGCTAGCCTAAAACGATTCATCGCGAGACGAGGACGGCCTAGAATTCTCCATTCGGACAACGGAGCCACCTTCAAAGCTGCCGAGAAATGGCTGGAGAAGATCCGAAGTGATGAGCAGTTAAATGATTTTCTGTCGAAGCGGACAGTACAGTGGAGATTCAACTTGAGTCGAGCGCCTTGGTGGGGAGGCCAATTTGAACGGCTTATTGGCTTGTTTAAAAGAGCGTTTTATAAATCCATTGGCAAGGGTGTGCTTACGTTCGAGGAGTTGGAGGATGTCGTACTTGATGTGGAAGTTGCGCTCAATGACCGTCCATTGAGCTATCTCGAAGATGATATCGAACTGCTCGTATTGACGCCTAATTCCATGTTAAACGTTAATCCAGTGCAGGTGCCAGAACTGAAAGTCCACCATTTGGAGAACCAAGACCTTCGGAAGCGAGCGAAGTTCCTCAGGAAGTGTAAACAAGCAATGTGGAAACGGTGGTCGCGTGAATACGTGCGAAGTCTTCGTGAACGCCACGTTAACGGCGCAGGAAAGCAAGCATCAGTTTCAAGGAAGGGATCAGCGGTGATCATTCACGGTGAGAGCAAGAACAGAAACGCTTGGCGACTCGGGATCGTCACCGAACTTATTAAAGGAAAGGACGGTGTTGTACGGGGAGCCAAAGTCAAGATGGCCAACGGAGTCTTAGAGAGAGCAATTCAGCAGCTTTATCCCCTCGAACTGACGTGCGACCAAAGCAAGTTCGTGAAACCCAACCCCTCAGCCCCAGTCTTCCAACCACAAGCCACCAGAGATGCGGCAACTGCGGGAAGATTACGTATTGGAGAGGTTGCAGAACATGATAGGAACGAACAGTGACATTTAAAGAGTCTTTAGACATATTGCATGAGAACATTTCATATTATTGACTTTAATTTAGTTCTGTTTAGATAACGAAGTCAGTCTCAAATGGACATATATCTCTGCGTGGAGCTATATGGGGGAGTGTGTTGGAGACTGACAGATCAAGTGACACTTAATTGGGTTTAGTATAAAAATTGTAACGTAATATGGGTGAGGTAATGTATACGTGTATGTTTGTAATGTGTCAGTCAATAGTCTTGGGTATAGTTGGATTGTGTGACAATAACAGAGAGTGAGCGAGAATGTGAGATAGCACGGTGATTTATATGGCTCTGTGTAATTTTATTAAACTTTTATTATTTTGATTTGTGACTTGTCGAGGACTACAGTTTTCGGATGCAAACATTCTCGACATTATTATACTTGCATCTTGGTCGCAATTCATAGTCTGTTGTTGCTTTATGGTGCAATAGTTCGCTTAGTTTGTCATTATTCTCATTCTTTTTAAAAAATTGTTCACATAATGTTTCTCTCCTGGCTTTTAGTAAAGAGATACCAGTAAAATTCCGGGCTTCTCTGTAACTCATTAATGGCAACGAGATTCGCAAAGCCCGCCGCTGAATCTTTTCAATGTCTTCGCTCAAATACTCTTGGATGTTAATGCCAGACTTGGCAGGCGTATTCGAGAACAGGTCTTATCCCCGAGCCAGCGCGAAGCGCCGTGCGAGGGTACTAATTCCGCTCGGAGATTTACACCCGGGTATGTGAAAACATTGTGGAATGCAAAGTCATCCGCCATTTTTTTTTGTTATGGACTGGACCTT
Organism: Trachythela sp. YZ-2020; assembly: GCA_016169945.1. NCBI lineage: Eukaryota > Metazoa > Cnidaria > Anthozoa > Malacalcyonacea > Clavulariidae > Trachythela > Trachythela sp. YZ-2020. The sequence continues at coordinate 1,845,333 of JADLSH010000293.1, read as the reverse complement.
TTCGTAAGTTATGCGCATGCGCAAGTTCAAGCCGAGAGAAGACTTCCATTTTGCAAACTTTTTTCAAAATTAGTTTTGCACTCATTTTATTAGTAAGTCTCTATGTCTCCAAAACAAGATAAATGAAAATTATTTAGTAAAGTAGTAGTAAAACTTTATTTAAAAGTCACACGCTAGCCTCGTCAACTTTAAAGCTGGTTTCCACGAGGGGCGTGTGAATAACATATTTAAGAACATAATATTATACAATTATATACATTACAAACATATTATATAGTACAATGAACCACATCTACGATACGCTATACTAAACACAAGTATGACAAATAAGGCATGCATAAATTTAAAAATTGAATTACAGAAGAATAGAATTTAATTTCAAAAAAAATAAATCGAGGTATGAGCACGAATTCCGTTTTGGAATATTGTCAATGTATCCGAATTACGCACATCTGCAGGTAGAGAATTCCAAACTCTAGCTCCATCGTATGAGAAACTTTTCTTTAACTTTTCAGTTTTTGGTTGAGGCAACTGCAGCGAGGTAGAAGAGCCCCTGAGGTCGTATTGAGTAATATTTCTCTTTTGTTCAAACAGTTCCGCAAGCGAGCTCGGAGCCAGGTTATTTAAAACCTTGTACATTGTTTTTTCTTTGGACTTGGCTCGTCGAGTCTCAAGAGTTTCCCATCCTAACGCTTTTATTGCTTCTGGCCCAGAAATATCATTTCCAAAGTTCATTATGACTCCAGCAGCTCTATTTTGGAGTTTTTGAAGCCTGTTTGAAAGTCTGACACCCAAGGTATCCCATACCTCACTGCAATAATCAAAATGAGGATTAATTAAGGCATTGTAGATAGAGATCAAAGTGTCTCGATCAACGAAATCACGAATTTTCCTGATAACTCCTATTCCCGAGGTAACTTTTTTAGCAACTTTATCAATGTGTCTATTCCAAAATAATTTATCATCAAGTTCTACTCCAAGTACGGTAGCGTTACAGACTTGTTTATTTTTTTTATGATTAATTTTGAGATCTGGCTGTGTAACAAGGTTGTTTAGTTTATGAGCTGAACCTATGAGTATAAATTCTGTTTTTGTAACATTAAGGCTCAGTTTATTGGCCAAAAGCCACTCATTTATGCATGCAAGATCACTATTCATGTTCAACTCAATTTCCTGAATACTTTCACCAGCTATTGTAAGATTAGTATCGTCGGCAAACAGCCGAGGAGTAGCCTGATTTAAACATTCTGGAAGATCATTTATGTATACAAGGAAAAAGAGAGGGCCAAGAATAGAACTTTGAGGTATACCACATGTAACACGCCTTCCAGTTGACATAAGGTCACCCAACTGACATTTTTTATTACGATCAGATAAATATGAACGTATCATCGACAAAGCACTTCCCGTTATGCCATAAAGTTCTAATTTGCTCAACAGAATACCATGGTCGATTGTATCAAATGCCTTCTTAAGATCTAACAAAACAACCAAATTAAACTTTTTCCGGTCCATATCAACATACCAACTGTTCGTACTATCTAGTAGTGCCGAAGCAGTGGAGTGAAATTTGCGAAAGCCAAATTGGTGTTCAGAAAGTAAAGAGTTGTCACTAAGATATTGGTATATCTGGTCATACATTATTCTTTCCATTATTTTGCTAATTGAAGGCAAGATTGAAATTGGCCTATAATTCTCTGTTAAATTCCGCGGGCCTTTTTTGTGAATTGGTACAAGTCTTGCCATTTTCCATTCATATGGAAAGCAATTTGAAATCAAGCCATGATTAAAAATATGCGTAAGTGATGGGACAATAGTATAATTTAGCAGCAACTTTTAAAATTTTACCAGATATTTTATCAAGACCAGCTGCTTTACAATTTGATAAGCCTTTCAAAAGCTTAACTACTTTACCCACTGACACCAGCCTAAAACGATCCATTTTAGATTCAGCAGATTTCACAAATGTTTTAAACGATGTATTGGATTCGTCGATAGAATTAGCCAGGCTAGGGCCAATATTGGTGAAATATTCATTAAAGGCATTAGCTATTTCTTCATTAGAAGTAATTTTAGAATCATTAATCTTCAATTCATTTACAATGGTCTCATTAGAAGATCGGCCTAATAAATCATTGATTGTTTTCCATGCCTATTTAGGATTATTATTTTGTTGAGCTATTTTGTTACGATAATATTCAGCCTTAGCATGTCGTAAAGCAATATTGACCAGATTCCTGGATGTTTTGTACATATCCCAATCGGTACTTTGTTTAGTAATCATTGCTTTACGTTTCTTTTTATCTCTTTCAAATATAAGTTTTTTAATATCTGCAGTAACCCACGGGACACTAGACGACCGTTTTCTAATATGTTGAATTGGGGCATGTTTATCAAGAACTTCCAGAAATAGTTCCTTCCAACAGGCCCACATAGAATCTGTACGTATCTGACTTTAGTACAATTTGTTCCCAAGATTGGGTAAGAAGATCCTCATTAAAACGCTCTTCATTAAATCTATTCATGTTTCTAACTTCGACCTATTTAGCTTTTTTTCGGGTACTTAAAACAGGATTTATTTTCCTAATGCCGTAGATTAAGCTATGGTCACTAAATTCCTGTGTGTATTACTCCAGACTGAACAATTTTTTCTGGCATAGATGTTATATAATGATCTATAAGAGTGCAGGAACTAGTCGTTATTCGTGTAGCCTCAGTAATGAGCTGAGATAATTGATATGTTTCAAGAATTCCTTTAAGTGTTTTAGTTGATTGATTAGAAATATTCGCCAACATATTACAATTTAGGTCTCCTAGGATGTGAAGTTCTTTATTTTCGTCATCAATCATTTTAATCATTTTTTCAAATGTTAAGAAGAACTCAGATGTAGAGCTCGGTGGACGATAAACGGATGCAACGATAAAGTTTCGAGAATTTGGTTTAGAAATTTCCAAACAAATTGCTTCAATATCATCAGGGACCAGATCATTTCGGATTTTATAACTGATAGTACTACGGAGGTAGATACAAACACCTCCCCCTCTACGTGATCTGTCGTTTCTGACGATATCGTAGCCACGGATTTTGACTAGACCATCCGAGATAGATGAATCCAGTCTAGTTTCATTCAGAGCAAGCAGATCAAAATGGAGAAAGAGTCTAGATATGCGCAATTCATAAACATGTTTCGGAAGACTGACTATATTAAGTAATGCCATTTTAAACCCCCTAGTATTAAGACAACTATGAATTAAATTCGGATTTAAATTTGAGATAAATTCTCCAGAATCAGTACTCACACTCTCAAACTGTCAATTTGCAATAGCAAGCTTAAAATTATTTTGTAACAGCAAACTGCCAGAGTGATTTAAATGTAATCCTCTGGCATTTAAATGTGTAGTCCTAATATTAGAGTTTGGTATAAAATACCAATTATTTTGGTCACACATAGATTTGACCAATTTATTCGTTTCTCTTACCCTGCTTGAGGCAGACATATCATCTGATCTTGTTATGATCCCCGAAATAATGATCTCAATATCTGGACACTGTTGTTCAATAGAATGTGCAAGATTGGTTATACCATCAGCAACAGTCGTGGCTTCATCGTTACGTAAGTTGTTAGTCCCAATGTGGAGAATAATTTTATCAGGTTTCTTTCGAATAATTGGTTTTATAAAGTCAGTCATATCTTCGATACTGGCGCCGGAAAATGATCATCTATAGGTTGTCTATCTTCGAGGCCTTCCTTAACAGCTACGTCTACGTTCGTCTCCGGTATTTCCTCGTCCTCTATATGCAGAATAGAGTACTTGTTTTTCAGACATGGGGGATGATAATGACTGGATCTATTTATAGAAGTTGAAGTGGCCGCACGCCAAGAGTTTGATGTTTGATCCACTTGGTTGGTTTCTTTTGTGTTGTGTGCACTATTTACAATTAGATTGGATGAATGCTCGGTCTTCGTTCAACAAACGGATGGCTGTCAATAAACTGGCTTTATCATTTTCAGCAGCTGTTAATTTCCTGTTTAACTCAGAAATGACACTCTTGTAGCCATCTAAATCTTCTTTGAGCGATTTATTTTCCCGTTTCAGTGAAGTATTTTCCTGTACTAGATGATCTGTATCATTCTGGTTTTTGTAGACTTCGAGTGTATTTATAAGTTCATTTAGGACGAGTGATGATTCGGTTTGATGCCTTTCGAATTGATGGGTCAGCGAGTCCAGCCGTCTTGTAACATCGCGAAGAGAGAGTTCTTCGCAGCTTTGCATTTGCTCAATTTTTTTGGTCGACTCGTCAGGACATAAGTCGTCAGAGGTTTTAGAGTTGTTGTGAGAGCCATCCGATTCCAAATTAACAAGAGGAGAAACTGTCGAAACAGTCGAGGACAAATTAACAAGAGGAGAACCAGTCGAAAGACCGAAAAAGGAGCGTTTTAAACAGGCAAGTGTCTATTTTCCATGCCGATTTTTTAACATAGCATGCAGTATAGTTTGTGAATTTGAAAATGTATAGATCATTCTGTGTGGTCAATACAACATTGATTGATCTAATGATCTTTAAGAGTATTTTAGTATTGATTCAAATATGTTATAGAAAAATAAAAAAAATGCAAAAGCAAGTGCGAAGTATAAAAATACTCCTCGAAAAGCAGTTGAAGTTTTTTTAAAATTTCGAAACGTTTTGTGAACGTCTAAAGTTGAATGTTACAGTAAAACAAAGCTAAAAGAGTACACAATAGCATACCCACTTTATATAGTTGGACAATTGATAATTTTATAGTTAAAAACAAAATAAGATTTTGTACAAATTAAAATATAAAAAATATACAATGTTGCGTGTTACCATGGTTACATTCGTCGACTCAGTACTACATGTTACAATAACTTTTTGGGAGTAAATTGTTTGGTTATAACTTAACTATGGTTTAAATGGACGAGGGGTTACTGCATGCGTGTATTTCTAGTAATAGTAGTGTACACAGTGATTAACGTGTTCGTATCAGCGTGTGATCGTTTCAGCACTCTCAGCATGTAGAGTCTTTTTCCTGCTTTTTTGACAACATTGTTTACGTGTTCGTTCCAATTCATATTATCCTGAACAATTAGTCCCAAAACCCGAGCTGATGATACACGTTCTACAGCAACGCCATTTATAATTAAAGGTGGGAAGCCCTGTTTATCTTTTGCAAAGTCTATTATCAATTATTTGCATTTACTAATGTTCAGTTTCATTTTATTAACGATGGTCCAATTATAGATAATATCCTTTTAATATCCTTAAAAGCTCTTGGAAGATGCTATTGATATCCGGTATAATACTTTCAGTGATAGTACTATCGTCGACGTATTTCCATCGGTTATTCCAGTCTGTGAGAAGGTCGTTTATCATAACAAGAAAAAGTACTGGTCCCAGAACTGTTCCTTGTGGCACACCTCCGTTTAAAGTTTGCCAATTTGATACACAGTTAGCTATCTTGACGCGTTAACCACTTTCCAAAAGCAGTTTTTGCAGCATTATTTCCCTGTCTGATTTTCACTTTTGTGTGGGCGTTTTTAGTTGTACCTTCCTTATATGAGCATAACACTGAATTGTGGTCGCTGTGTCCTATGGGTGGAATTACCAAGGGGATGTTACAAAAGTCTGACATGTTTGTCAAAATTAAATCCAATATAGCATTTCCTCTCGTAGGTTATTTAACAATCTACTTTAACGTAAAATGTCTGAGTATTGTGGAAACTGGACATTTGTCAAATCCCCAACTAATATTATGCCTGCATTTGGGTACATGGAGAGGGCAACCTCAAGCTTTATGGTAAGGTGTTCGATAAGTGAGTTGTTGTCGCTGGGTGATGGGTGATAAACCACACAGACAACCAAACATGAGAAACCTCGGAACAGTTTGTGTAGTATCAGGTAAAGCCACAGAGTTTCAAAACAAACATCTTGCAAACAAGTTAGAATTTTAAAGGGGATCTGTGACTTTATATAAGCACACACCCCTCCTCCTGTCCTAGATTTTCTATCACGACGTATCAAGGAGTAGCCATGTATTTGAACTGCATCGTCGTCAATGTTTTCGTTCACCCATGTTTCTGTGATAAGAGCCAAACTGGCATGATTTAATTTAAGAATAGCATCTAATCCATCAACTTTCGGCAGAAGTGATCTGACATTTTAAAGAAAAAATTATAGTGGGTATCTTTGGACATTTGGACAACCTAGTCTCCGATTTTCATGGTTCAATATAGGAATTTGTATCAAATTATTCGTGGTTTCGAACCTTTCGTCTGTGTGTGCAGAGGTACAGTTTAAACGATAATGTAAGTTAATTTGCCGTCTAGTTGTCCAAACTGGGATATTATTTGTTCTAGGTATTTGTTTAGCTACGGGGTCAGTATATGAAATGTTTTGTCGGTCGTGCTGCTCTATGGATGCGTGGGGCGCGTCAAACGATTGACCAGAATTTCTTGTCTGATGGGTGGTAATTGTGGTAAATGGTAGGGAAACTCCATCAATGGTCGGGGGTAAGGGGGATACTTGGGGCGTCGTATCAGTTGACAAGCATTCGGTTGAGGAGGGAATAGAAAAGGACGATAGTGTTGGTTTCGATTTAAACTTGGATGTAGAAAATCACAATTGCGCTGGTTTCGTTCAAGGTTTGGGTGAAGGAAGTCGCAATTTTCGCCTTTGAGACACCAACCCCTTCGCGACAGGAACGGACAAGGAACGGTATTTTTGGTAGGTTGGTTAACATGATGTTCCCGTGCTTTAGAATGTGTTTCTACATTTATGGTTGAATTTGGGTGAAGGAAGTCGCAAATTTCGTCTTTAAGACACCAACCCCTTCGTGACAGGAAGGGACAAGGAATGGTATTTTTGGTAGGTTGGTTGACTTGATTTTCCCGTGCTTTAGAATGTGATTCTACATTTATGGTTGAATCTGTTGTGCTAGTTGTTTTATCAAAACAATCACTTTTCTCACTTGAGTGATTTTTGTCTGCCAAATTAGGTTTCACAATATGACCATTGCGTAACATATATATTTCTTTCTTGCAATATTCAAGTTGTTGACTAAAATCATCAAATTCAGCGTTTATTTTGTTAAGACGGTTATCAACATTATTTATAACATCTTTGTTTATGAGAATATCCCTTTCTGCAATATTGTTATGTCGAGCTTAGCGCCTTCAAGTTCGGCAGACAAGATTGTTTTTGTGAGAGGGCAGACGCCATTTTCGTCGCTTGTAGTTATAGCTACAGCTTCCTTTGTCACTATATTAGTCTGTACACTACATATCAAGGAGCATAACTTTGCTTTTATTTGTTTCCTTTCTTTATCTTCAATTTGTAGAACTTTCTTACTTTTTCGCCATGATATAGATGTAGTGCCATCGCTCTATACCTTTTTGTCTCCTCCCGGCGAAATCCAATTGCTGTCGTTTAATTTGATATTTTCGTGGAAATTTAAGTGGAAATTTTACGGAGCTCGTATTTTAAATCATCATCATCACATACACCACGTTTAGAATATGGACTATGGTTGTTTTACATGTGAATTCACTTCAGGGTTTAAATTAACAGTGTGCAATGTGTAATTTGCACACTGTTTTGGCCCAAATAGTGAAAATTTCATCATTGTGCTTTTTCATTCACTCTAGCTATATAATCATGGTCATTCATGGAGCTATATATAGCAATTTAATTGAGCCATATCTTTTCAAAAAAAGTCCACATCATCTTTTCTCAACTAATTCGAACCCTGATTCACTTGTCATTGAAATGTCTTTGATAGCTTCAGTAATATAGTATAGTCTGTAATAATTAGTGTATGATAACCATTGGCAAAAAGGTGCTGTAAATAATTGGTTGGTGGCATTATTGGCATCATTATTGCCGCTGAGGATTGTGAGGGCTGTTGATATAATATAGTGCTTTATAATTGAAGTGGCTTTTTGAAAGCTGATTTTTATCGCAATCATGTAGTCAAAATCTTGTTGATCATTTAGACCCGAGGATGATACATTGCTATACCCTGAAAATACAGAACAGTTTGTGTCATTAAATCACAAACCTGTCAACGGCAAATAGCAAACATACATGTCTTGCCTTAAAACAATCGCTTGCTGTATTTATTTATAAAGCACTGCCATTGTAAGAATGACGTTACTTGGTTAAGTGTTAACAACTTAAGTGAACATAAAAAATTCGGAGCTTCACGTGTTTGATTGCGAATGGCAGTAAAACCACGAGAAAATGCGATTTTTAACTAACCTTCAGACATTCGCCATTTTTATAAGACATAATCGCTTATATTGAACAAAATATTCATTTATATGTCTCAGTATATGTTCATGTATATGTCCTTAGTGAAACCGACGGAACTAAGAAGGCAGTAAGAGTGTTTTTGCTCGATTTTTCGAAGGCTTTTGATCTTATCGATCACTCTATTCTCCTTCAAAAGTTATCCAACATGAATGTTCCACCTACGTTGACTAATTGGATCAGAAGTTTCCATAGAGATCGAAAACAAGATGTTAGATTAAAAGAATGTGTTTTTGAATGGCGAACAGTAAACGGCGGGGTTCCGCAGGGAACCGTATTAGGTCCGATACTTTTCCTCGTGATGATTAACGACCTTTTGTCTAGTTGGACAGAGCGATGGAAATACGTCGACGACAGCACAGTTTCAGAAAGCATCTCACCTGACTGTGACAGTAACCTTCAAAGTCTTGTTAATGAGATAAACGACTGGACTATTCAAAACAAAATGAAACTCAATTTGTGTTACTAAATGCAAATAATTATTCGTCGACTTTTCAAAAGAAGAACGGCTGTTTTTACCATTGGATATTGGAGGAGTTTTGGTCGAAAGAGTCAAATCTGCTCGTGCACCAGGAATTACTTTCCAAGACGACTTGAGATGGAATGAACATGTTAATAACATCGTGAAGAAAGCAGGGAAAAAGCTGTACATATTGAAACTATTAAAAGGATCAAATGCTAATACAGATACATTAATGACAGTATATACCACAGTACTTTGGCCCTTGCTTGAATACGCCTCCCAGGTATGGCACTCTAATATTCCTGACTATTTATATGATGAGATTGAAGTCCTGCAAAAGCGTGCATTAAGAATAATTGTACCTTCTTTAAGTTATGGCGAAGCTTTAGATTACAGGAACATTTTTACTTTGAAGGAACGCCGGGATAAACTGGCTGTTAAGTTGTTTAGGAACAATCATAATAACTTAAAGCTCCAAGAATTTTGACCTGATAGAATATTAACTGATTATGAACTAAGAAGTAGTGGATTTTATAATAATTTTTTTTTGTAAAGCTGAACGTTTCAAAAACTCGTTTTTCCCTCAAACTGTTTTAAAATGTAATTGTAAATAGTTTGATATAATTTGTAAATATTTTATCACTGATGTAATTTAATCGTTACGGGTTACAAAATCGGTTGTTTTAATAAATTATATTATATAGTATGAATTTAGTAGTAAACATTAGAACGAATCAATACAATCGTTATATCATTTACTTTGTTACGTGTAAACACTGAAAAATACGCTTATTTGTGTGTGTACAGTATGTGTTTTTTTTAAAGGTACTAAAAATAGCGCTGGAAAAAATGTAAAAAACTCCTTATTTATTGAATATTAAGATCGCGTGCGCAGCAAGAATTGCATGCGCGATCAAGCGTGCGGGCAAGTTTTAACCTTGAAAGCCCTGCATCACAGTGAACATTGATTGGGTTTCTTGGTTTTCAACCAAAATTTATATATGAAACATTCTTATTCACCTTTTATACATCTTCAGCATTGATGGAATATACTCCAATGGACTGGGAAGATTGGTCAACTACGCTCCCCATAAAAAGGCAAACTGCAGAATGAAAAAAAAACACAATTAATAATGTACCAACACTGGCACCATTTGCTGTAAAAAATATAAAAATTGGAGAAGAGTTTCGATATGATTATGATTTAGTGGATCTATCTTGGCGCAACGAAAAGTATAATTTGCTCATTACAGTATAGTCTCATGAGCCTAATGCATAATGAAAGTTGCCACATGTCTGCCAGGGACATCCTTTTGTCACACCTCTATTTTTCACACAATCTCAAACATTATTTGATCTTCCAGTGGGAGTGGGAAGGCTAAATAACCTTTCAAGTATATCCTTTCAAATTTATAGAGTATATATTTGACTTTTGTAATTACTACACAGAAGATATTCAATGCATGTTAAATTCAAACTTTGTGTTTGATCATTGCACAAGAAATTCTCACAACCAACTTCTGACAAGCTTGACAACTTCAGTAAAATGTGTTACACATAGTAAATTGCTAAGGTAGGCGCATTTGGGAGCACTGCCAGCGAATTGGTTAACGCCAACAATACCAATGCTCACTAAACATGTTTTCACATCAACTGTTGAGCAACTAGTCTACAAGGCATCAAGATAAACACCAACGTGAAAAGTCAAGAAAATAGTCCTTTCGTCAGGATAAATTTAATAGTGGGAACTATAGCTGTGTTTACACTGTGAGCAAGGGTAGCCCAATGTACTAGGATAAGGGTAATAGGTATTAGGATAAGGTAATTGAGATATATCTCAAACGTGGGGTGGCAGTGTGGGTAGATTATTTACAAAGGTTTTTTGGTTGATAAGAGAGTCTACTTGAAAAATCTAACGAGAATTTCGACGTTTCGAGCGAAGTTAATATCTTCAGAGGCCCTTTGCTCGAAACATTGAAGTTCTCATTATTGCATCTAAGTATCATCCTGGCAAACTAAGCTGGTCGCCTTAATCTTTGTCGAACACTAGCAAGCTAGAATATGTACTCCAACACAGCACAAGACAGCCCACAGGCAGCAGAAGATTGGTTTTGTTTTGGAGGCTAGACAAAATCTTGGTGAGGGAGGATTGTGAAACAATAAATTTCTGAGATGGCATTTCCTTCATTCTGGGAAAGGTTTTATTTGAGCTTTCACCGGGTCATTTCGTTCATATGGTGTTACAAGCAACTCAACTCTGACACAAACATATCCTTTCCTGGAGGCAACCCCATAGCCAAGCCCCGCCACTTTCCGCTGCCTATATGGCAGCCAGCATCCCGATAGCTTCTGGCATACAGATTGGGTCAATGCCAATAATATATAAAACTTTATACTATTGGCCTATTGGGTTATGTTTGATGTTTCTAGAAATAGAAAATAATAAAAGCATCACAGCCACTACTGTACCTTGCAGGTACCCTAGTTTAATAAACAAACAAACTTGTTCACTAATTTTTTTGACTCATGCCCGGCAAATGCTCGCATCTGTGCAAATGTTACATATTTTTCATGTATGGTAGTACTTTCTGCAGTTATCTAGCAAAAAAAATGCATTAAAATATTATCAGTAGTCACACAAAACATTGATTCGGCGATTGATAAGATAGTCTACTTGAAAAATATAACGAGAACGTCGACGTTTCGAGCAAAAGCCCTTCGTCCTACTAACTTCCAGACGAAGGGCCTCCGCTCGAAACGTCCAAGTTCTGCTTATATTTTTCAGGTATACTATTTTATCAACCGCCGAATCAACGTAAAGAATCTACCCACACTGGCATCCCACGTTCGAGATATTTAAACCGTCGCTTTAGTTTTGGTGGAGATTGCTAACGAAAACCTGCCAAACGAAATGCAATATAAATTAAATTTCATATCATTACAAGCGACAGGGGAGATTGGGCAAACCTCGCAAAACACAATTACTTCAAAATTTACCGGTTCACTACGACATAGAAAGCTATAGCTTATCCCTTCTATAGCTTCTCCCTTTTCAGTTACTGTTCATTTTTGTTTCCGTTTACTGATGCGGGAGCATTTTGATCCAAAGTTTGTGCGCCATTTTCCCCACACCTCGTGGTTGTGTTGGCGTAACCATTGTGTCACGATGCAAATTTATAAGATATCGCAACCAATTGCAACAAGTAATTGCAACTCTCATAACATAATACTGTAACATGCATATATTAACTAAGTGCTTCCGCTTTCAAGTTTCCAATTTTCCATACGTTACAATAAAGCAGAAATTCCAAATTCAAGTCAAAAGCTAAGATTCGATGAATAATAAAAATTACAGAATTATTACAACAATAAGACATAATTACCTACTAAAACGGTGCCGTAAAAACCGGGGGGAGGTGTCTGGGGCCTGCAAAATAAGACTTCAAAATGCAAAATTTCCTTGGGAAACATGCCCCTTTTCTTAGCTTCGTAGTAGCTTGATCCATTGAAGTTACCATATTTAGCTGTAAAATATTATTTGCTGATCGTAGATACTTTGTGAAAACCTATGCGGATGAGAGAGCAATGTCTGTCCGTAAAAGACTAAATGGATGTGAATATGCAATACAAGAACGTTTTTGATTGGCTGAAAAGCTTGCTCAATAACTCGAAAAGCGCGGGAATATAACAATAGAAATTAAACTTGATTTCACGCTATTTTTGCGCTGCTTTTATATTATAACTAGCGTAACTAGTGCCTTTTTCACTAAGGGACTGGTGAGGAGAAAGTAATTTGGATCACAAAAAATTAATTATCCATCATTTTTTGAAACAAAATATTTTTCTACCCCACAATTAAAAAGCATAACAAATACTACCCCACCATTACAACTATTTTGTTATGTAAGTCACAATTAACCCTCTCACTGCCGGAGACACATTTCACAGAGTATTCTGGCTAACACCATGTCACTCATGTCATCGTTAAATGAGGGAATTCATATGTATATCGTAGTAAAACTGTAATAAAAATGTTCAAAATAACACCTCAAAGTCTACATTACTCTAACTGAAACACAGGGGCGATCTAACAGCTCTTCTTGGGCCTTGGTCAGGGCCCATGTATGAGTGTATAAATGCATTCGAGGGCAGAAGCATAAGAAGATTGTTAGAATTAGAGGGACCAAATCGCTCTGGGCCAGTATGGTTGGCGCTGAGCGGGAAAATTTTGAGTCTCCAGACTGTCGCATTTGGCATTTTCAGAGTCTTCTCTACCTCTCTACGTTACTTTGTAGTAATCGCGGGCGCCAAAGTTCTCCGAGCCTTGGTCCACGTCCGATTACCGGACCATAACAAGTTCTAACAATATATAACTGCTTACACCACTTCTGCGTCTAAGAATGCTTTGGTTACCTCATTTAAACAAGTATTTTTTTCAGTTAACCCACCATTTTCTCTTCACACCCAACCCCGGTCATAAATAATGACCTGTCCCTAATAGACGGGGGGACCAAAGGGTTTTCTGGGTTTTATCCCTACTTATCTATGAAAATGTTCCACCTCTAATTGAAAGTCAGCAGAAGACTAACTCTTTACTTCATATCTGCAATCTACAGATAGAAGCAAATTTACTGACACCATATACACAACACAAGTTAAATCACAATTAGACGAAATGATATGAAAAAAATAAATCAATTTTGTAATTCTAAGGATAAGTTAGTAAAGAAAGTCAACTGACCAATTCAAGGACCACTGAAAACCAAGGCAAAAGAGACGAAGTTTTTTTAAATACATTATACAGCGAATCTAGTTTTCTATTGTAATATGCATTTACCTAGATTAAACTTGGGTATAAATACTGTAAATTTTAATCACATTGAAAATTAACTCACACGCAAGAAGCATTTTTAGAATTCCAAGGGCATAGCGAGTGGAAAAAATATGCGAAAGTGAAGATCGATTATAGTGAATCTAGGTTACTCGGGAGCACGATTGTAAATTTTCAAACAATGTTCGCAAAAACTAAAAATAATAAATTAATTTTGTATTTCTAAGGAGAAGTTATTGCAGAAAGCGAACTGATCAGTTCCAAGACGACCGAAAACCACGCTAAAATAAACGAAGGTATTTTATTTTCGATACATTATAGCGAATCCAGTTTTGTATACCAGCATGCATTTACTGTATATACCTTACCCTTAATGGTTGATTTTTTAAGCTGTCAAATGTGTTACGACTAGATTTTTGAATAGACCTGTATACAGTATGTACAAGCGTCAACGAGTTTGAGTGATATTCACGATTTCCTTTAGTAAAGATCTCAATATAATCTCACCATTAAAATTACTTTGCAAGTTATAATAAGCAACGCTTTCTTTGGCATTTGGCTGTCTCGGTTCTTTGGCATTCATTGACACCCTATACACAACACAAATTAAACCACAATTAGATGTAATCAGATGAAAAAAGTAAATCAATTTTGTAATTCTAAGGAGATGTTAGTGAAGAAAGCGAACTGACCAGTTCCAGGACAACCGAAAACCATGGAAAACGAGACGAAGGGTTTTTTTAATACATTATACAGCAAATCTAGTTTTCTATTTTAATATGCATATACCTAGTTTAAACTCGGGTATAAATACTTTATATTTTAATCAGATTTTTAAAACTTACTCACACCCACGTAGCATTTTTAATTCAAAGTTTCTTCGAAACTTTGCAGTATTGTGGCGAGTGGCGAAAATTCAAACGAGTCAGTCATTCATTCAATCATAGTGAAAACTTTCCGGGGGGGGTGCATACAATTTATGTTTCTTTTTAAATTTCATTAACATTTAGTGATTTAGTGCTTCAAGACAGGGCTTCACATTTTTCTTTAAATATTCTTTTGATTTTATGGCGACTTTACACAAACTATGGTGAATTAGAATCTTTATATTGAACTTGAAACATTTGCTGAAGACGATGAATTGACATTAAATTGGCGAACTTCCTTTTGGAACGGCTTTTTTGTGCAATCACAAATTGTGCTTACGAACCCTTATCAAAGTGTGGCCCTGAGAGTTCTGCGTTGCCATGTGCAGTGCGTAGCGAGCGAAGCTGACAAGAACTAGCATCAAATTATCAATAATTATCAATAAATATCATTAAGTATGGACTGGAGTGAGTATGATTGTCTGAACAAATCGTGATTACAACAAAAGGCACGCGCGATTGGCGAGTGATTTTGTAATTTCATTTCACGATTTTCGACCAAATGAAGTTCAATTTCGATTTAAGTCAATTACCACTTTATTCAATTCATTTTGAAAACCGGATTTTTATTTTTTTAAAAGGGTTATTTTATTTGTATTTACACAACTTCAGCACGCGATACCCCCTGAAACGCCGTAGCATAGCAACAACATGAATTGCAATTTGACAAATTGACAAAAATTTAAAAAGACTCAGTATAATCAAACAAAATGTGAGCGGACTTTTAGAAATAAAGACCGTAAAAGTAAGTTTAAAGATATCGTAGACTTTACATGTAAATTGATAAACGTTTCTTGTGATTTTGTGCGTTCAAACATCGACATTACGATCGATCATTCCATATTTTAATACCTTGTGGGTTTGTGTTCAATTTTGGCTGTTGCTCAAATGAAACTTGTTTTTGTTGACATTTTGACAATATTTCATTCAAAATTTTGTTGACAATTTGGCCAATATTATTTGTGAAAAATTCTTTGATATTCTTTTATGTTTGACTCGCCTTTTTGTTGATTTTTATGAAAAAAACTGCAGTAATGCAGTCTAGAGTATTGACAATTTATGGTGAACAGATTTGGTCATTTTCCAGGTCACAAATCTGATTGGTTCAATCTGATTGGTTGCTGTGGTGCAGAGCTTCAATCTGATTGGTTTAAAAATGATGCGATTTAATCACGAATCGCACTGTTTGGACTTCAAAATGATGCGATTCGTGATTAAATCGCACTCCTATGAACCAATCAAATTGCAAGAAACACCATTGATTTCAAAATGGATATAATAAATAGTATAAACTATAAGTATGTCGATGAATCGGAGAGAAATCAGTCATTATAACTGACTTACCAACTTGCCTTCAGTACTGGATAATCAACGGGAAGGATTGTAGAAATTCACTTATTTTCGCTTCCCGAGCATTATTATTTGACATTTGCTTTCGAGAATATGATTATGACAAAATATTTAAAGACTGTATCTCAAATGCGAGTTTGCAGATTATATAAATGATAAGGAAGGTAAATGTTGTAGCAGTTTAAAGGCTATATATATTATTTCAAATACAACTATAGCCTTATGAACTATAGAGGCAATGCCAATGTCAATAAACTTGTGCAAGTCGATGGCTGTATATATATAGCCACTGATCTGAGAGTACACTGGATAGAGCAACCTTACCTATGAAAAGTACAGTACAGTACAGTACAGTACAGTACAGTACAGTACAGTACAGTACAGTACAGTACAGTACAGTACAGTACAGTACAGTACAGTACAGTACAGTGCAGTGCAGTGCAGTGCAGTGCAGTGCAGTGCAGTGCAGTGCAGTGCAGTGCAGTGCAGTGCAGTGCAGTGCAGTGCAGTGCAGTGCAGTGCAGTGCAGTGCAGTGCAGTGCAGTGCAGTGCAGTGCAGTGCAGTGCAGTGCAGTGCAGTGCAGTGCAGTGCAGTGCAGTGCAGTGCAGTGCAGTGCAGTGCAGTGCAGTGCAGTGCAGTGCAGTGCAGTACAGTACAGTACAGTACAGCACAGCACAGCACAGCACAGCACAGCACAGCACAGCACAGCACAGCACAGTACAGTACAGACCATATCGTACTTAATACAACCTAACGCCAGTTTTCGTCGAAGTAATATGATTTATTGTATATCTTGCAGGCAATGCTGTCAGTACCAAAGAACTCGTCTACCCCTGCGATATTTTCGGCTAATTAGAGCAGTTGGTACGTTTTCATCATTGTATATTAGCACTATTAATATATACCGTATTTAAACTCGTTCGAGCACGTATAGCGCTCATTAAAATACAAGTGTTTTATTAGGCGCTTAATAAAGATGGGCACTTTATACTTGTTTTGTTTTGTTTATTTAAGATATATATAATATAATGCCAAAGAGTGCTCGATATCATGCATATAGATAGAGCAAATATAGTTTTCGCTTAAGGTAGATACCTTGAGGTAAGCGAAAACTATTATGCAAAGCCACTTCCCTTGTGGTCGTATGAGCACTCTGGACCCAAGACACTTAACGCATGTCTGGATGCGCATGTGTCCGAGTATTGTACCACATGCGCTTGGTGAGAGCAAGAGCTAGTATGGTGTATAAATACGAAGTCACTCGCATCTAGACAGCGTTACAAGCTGCACTGACGAGCCGTTGAACGGCGAAACATGCATGTCTGCAGATTTGACTATTTTTATATATACTATAAGCTATAATGCAAAAAGCTCACTTCCCTTGTGGTCGTTTGAGCACTCTGGCCCCAAGACACTTCACGCATGTCTGGATGCGCAGGTATCTGAGTATTGTACCACATGCGCTTGGGAGAACAAGCGTATGGTGTATAAATACGAAGTCACTCGCATCTACACTGCGTTACAAGCTGCACTGACGAGCCGTTGAACGGCGAAACATGCATGTCTGCAGATTTGACTATATATATATATATATATATACATATTAAGCGTTTGTGCACACGAATCTCTTAAGAAGAATGAACTTGTATTTCATCTATATATAATTCTATATATTCGATGTTTAAATATTCTATATATTCGATGGTGAACTTGCTTCCCCAGAAGTGCAGAACGTGAATCCAATGTTGAATTGTATTCTCAACAGGCAATGGTACCGGTTGCAACTCCAGCGAATTTTTCTTCCTTAAAACAAGTAAGTATATGAGTGTAATTGTAAGTATATATTATATATACATTTAGAGTTTAAGGTTTGCATAGGACGTCAAGTTTTTTTGAATTATTTATTATTACTTGTCGATTTTTTTTCATACATGCACACAGGTAAGTTAAACTTGTCATTGAAAACTTGCCCTTCTGGCTCATGCTCGATTCTATTTGGTTTATTCGAGGCATCACACGGCGCGAAAAGAGTGAATAGAAACCCGCCATTTCGAACATCCAATGGAAACAACGAAAAATAGGGGCACCTCTAGGGAAAATGGGAAGGCAAGCAGGAGTTGGAAGGCACGATGTATGATCACGCACGTGCAAAAACATAATTATGCAATATATTTTATAGGACACTGATATCAAGCTTCCATCCCCACTGCCCTATCCGCCATTCTCGTCGGCAATCCTGGATGCAGAAAAGCTGGGATTAATACTGCTTGTCCGAGCACGACTCATTAATGAGGCAGCATGGTTTTACCTGTCGTTGTGCCATAATTTGTCAAACCAATATAATTTGATTTGCCAGCATCTGGTAGCGCGTTTCCCTGCGCTAAAAGACGCAATCGTTTTGCCTGGGGCATCATGCAACTATGTAAGTTTTTGTTTAGGAAGTTGGTTTTGTTTGAAGTCAAGAAAACATTTATAATAAACTATCAATATTATCAATAGTCATTTTGCCTACAAACGACGGGCGCAATTTGAGATAATTTGCGTCTGCTTGATGTCCTCAGCAGTGTAGGAATGATAACTTGTGGCGTCCAAATGAAATCGGATCAGTTGATGTAGAATTGTTCTCTGGATGTCCCAACCGGGAATCGAATCCAAGCTCTCTAGTTTAACGTACAAGCGCTCAAATGGGTATCCCTGTAAAGCGCTGGTACGTTAAACCACAGTGAGAGACCTTGGGATCGATTCCCAGTAATACTTCTTGAGCAAGTGATTTGACTCCATTTGGACGCCACAACAATTTGACAACTCTCCAGCTACTGTATATTTATTTACCTCCTCCTCTCTCTACAGTTTACACTTATCCGGATTCGTTTGTATCAACGAACACTACACTACCCCGTCCACACTAACCATATTTTGGGATAGAGTAACGTAAATCGATGAGCGCATTCGTACCGTTTCTCTGGATACATGTGATGATCGAAAATGTAACGAATCCGGATACGTGTTGACAATATTCTTACAGGATCCTAAGATCTTATGTACTAATAAACTACTTAAATTAGATAGTAGATTTCCCTGTATGTCATTGCTTCTTTTAGATAAAACTTTAAAATGACATGTCCCAAAGTGTACGAAATCATAAGAGGACTGGGAAACCAAAACCAAAAGGGGAGAGTGCATTGGTTGGGAGAATACTGTTCGAGGAACAGAATGAGAGCATGGACGACAAAATTTTGAAATCCATTTTGGAGGAACTTTCAAATTAATTTAGGAAGACTAAACCATCAAAGGTACAATACTGAACTGTGTGCAAATGAAGGCCGTATGACCTAGGCAAACCTGGGTGTGTGCCCAGATATTCCATGCATTCATTTATTTCTATCGATTATTGATTAGAAATATGATATCGTGTTTCCATTGTGAAACTATTCCCGATAATTACCTATGTAAAAAATGTTTGCCCTTTTCATGATACAGATTGTGATACGGAGTTTGATCAAATGTACAATCCAAGTGTGAACAGCGAGATGGGAATACACCTAATATTTATATGTTAAGCGGTTGAATGGCATCTGCCTGTAATTGGGTGTGCTATACAAAATTTCATTCCTGTTATACTTTTTGTGCTTGGATTTTACATTTGAGTATTACTCGTGACAACATCAACTGGAATAGCTTCATGTCTATATTATACTGTAGGGTATGACAGGAGGCTTACCTTTTTGTATTGCTTCAAAGTATTTCTCTACAAAAAAATATCTCATTCAAATTTCTGTCTTTTAACATGTAGAAGCATATCAGGGGCATCTTACGAAGTACTCTGGCAAACTTCAAAGCATGTGTTGAGAGCGACATACCACCATCCCTAAATGATGTAGTATATAAATATGTTGTGTTGAGGTGTCTGGAGTGGGTAAGGATACTCTTATGGAATTTCTATGCAAGATAATGCTTATTAGAATTTGACCACAACTTATGTAAGTTGCGACTCATTCACTTGTATAACCCTTACATGTTGCTATATTTAACATTTATAGATAATATATCAAGCAGGTGCGATGATGCAAAGTGCAACGACCAATTTTCAGTCCACGTTAGAGGATAGACTCAAGTCACTATTTGTAAGGTATTAATTTTTCTGTCTTGAATGTTCCAAAGTTTCTAACTTCCACTTTGAACTGACCTTCTAATTGTTCAATTAAAGAAGTTAGGAACTTTTGAAAAAATTTGTCGAAGTGAAGAAATGAATTGATCAACATTTTTCGGAACACTTCTATTGGCATGATTGTATAAACTATATTTTATATACTTATATAAACAATAAAAACTATAAAAATTATATATCAAGATAGTTTCTCGGCATCTCATTCGACAGTGAGGACTAGTAGTAGAGGGTGTTTGAAGATGGAATATTTGAACAAAAAATTATTTACATTTCAGACATAACCAGGAGCAGTTGCAATAAATGGCCCTCTGGCAGGGATCACGCCTGCGGCCCTGCACCAGGGTCGTAGGGCCATAAGTTCAATTCCTGCAAGAGGAATATTTGCATTTCTCACTACTGCTCCTGATTACAGCTAGTAGGTCTAAAAATATATATAAATTTCTCTTCAAATATCCCATCTACAAACACCATAACAAATTATATTTCCTTAGTGCTGCCGGGGTATTGAATGATCAGGAGTCACAGAACTTGATAGAGGAACCATCGCTCCAAACGTTGGCATCAATAGAAACCGCGATATATAAGAAGAAGAACCAAGCATTCTGGTGTTTAACAAGGTAAGGATATCTCCAATAGGTATGCATATAAATGGCAATCCAATACCACGTCTGAATATCATGCAATGACCACCAAGTTAGAACCTGAGTAGAGTGTATTGTTATGTGGTTGGGTCCCGATGAATAATAAAAAAAATATTGAACAAAATACAAACAAACTTTTGGATTTTCAGTGCAAGCTGTTTTTAGGATTAATAAAGCATTAAAGCAAAAACCAGGTTCATTTGAGCAACAGCCAAAACTGAACACAAAAGCCGGCCACACACTGTGTGAGTGTGTCGATATTTGCGTCCAAAAACCACAAAAAAGTTTACCAATTTATATGCAAGTTTACGATATCTTTAAACTTACTATTGCGGTCTCTATTTCTAAAAATGATTCATATAATCACATTTTCCTTCTTCGATACACCATCTTGCTTGTTGTTTTATTCATATCAATTCTCACCAGTGACGGCAATTCAGGTTATAATTCCATGACACGCAATCACGAATATTTCTCTTTGATCTTGACCCCAATCCCGACCCAATCCCTAACCCTAACCCTATTTCGTGCGTGTCATGGAATTGTAACCCCAATTCATACTGTTCCTATGCAACGGCACATCGGCTCGGGGATTACCGTGGGTGTGTTTATTGTAAACAAAGACTAATTAACTAGCGTAGTACAGCTTCCGGTTTAAAAAGATCGATTTCGCTTGATTTTACACCAGGGCGAACATCGTCCTGTTTACACTGATCATGTACGTGTTCAATGCATTCATTTTTTATTCCATATAGATTGATGCTGAGCCTATTACGCACATCACAAGCACGCCAACACTTGTGGTAGTAAAACCGCCACACAAACAACTTGCAGCCAGGCATTCCTGTTCGTCAACAAAACCCGTATATGCGAGATAAAGAAGCCATCTTTAGATTACCTCATTACTCTTTGGATATCTACCCATTATGTGTTCAACATTCAATACAACAGTGCGTGTTTGAATATGGCCCAACCGTTTGAGGATTGTGTGCTTCAGGAATTGGGTGCATACAGCGCCCAAAATAATCCAAAAACTGTAAAAAGTTATTTATGTCAAGCCGACTGGAAACATTTTATGCTAGGCTAAAAGAAGACGGCTTCGACATGGAAAACGTTTCCAATATTTTTATTGATAAAATATTTTTAATTGTTTTAATGTAATATTAGGTTGGTTATACGACGTTATACCTGTTTACTAAATATATTCGGTTGTATGTATGACGTGTTGTATGCATTATGCATTATGTATGATTTATGTGTACGCACTGACACGAGACGGACGTGCATTTTAGGCTCTGTGAATAATGCCTCCTAAAACTGCTAAATCTAGTTATTTAACAGCAGATACATTAAGAGAACTTTGGGCAGATGAATTCTTACCAAGTATTCGAAAGGAATTTAAAGCTGAGATTGATAAAATAAAAGACGAAATTTCAGCCGTAACCGCTAAGTGCATTGAAATCGAAGCCTCGCAAACCTTCTTGTCGAAAGAGTACGACAACTTTACTAATTCTCTTCAAATAACAAAGCGCGATGTCATGGACATGTCAAACTGTCTGAAAGCTGTGGAAGATAAAATGAAGTCTATAGATGATTTAGTCGACGAGCAAGATGATATACAGCAGTATATTCGTCGCGATTGTGTAGAGGTTACCGGCGTCCCAATGCTGCCAGATGATAACCCAAAGGAAATTATAATGGAGATTGGTCAGCTCATGGGAATTGAAATCGCAGATCATCAAATTTCTACTGCACACCGGCTTCCCCCAACTCGGAGGGTAAAGGACAAACTTATTGTTAAGTTTGTGCATCGGGACACTAAAGATTTATTCTACAAAAAACGGAGTAAATTGGTTGGGAAGAAATCAAATGATTTGCCACTGCTTAAGCGTGAGTATGAAAATAACAATCAGGGATCTAATAATATTTATATAAATGAATCACTGACTGCACGTAGGCGAAAACTGTTTGGACGCATTAATGAATTTAAGAGATCCGAAAAATGGAAATATATCTGGACAATAAATGGAAAAATTATGTTAAGGGAAGAGGATGCTTCCCGTGTTTTTAGTTTTGTCCATGCTAAAGACTTTGACGCTTTCCTGAATGAATCTTTTTAATAACAATGTGTGCTCTCTTCCGTATTATGCTTTCGGCTTGTTCGCATGCAAATAAGTTTAATTATGCCACCTATGCAAATAACTAGTGTTTATATGGATAATTTACATGCTGAATTACCTTTTCATAATTTAAATGATATGGAATTTAATTCATTACTCAGTATTGATTGTAGATGTGTGGATTCTAATATTGATTTATATAAATTGTTACCAAACCCAGATAAATTAGACGAAAGTGATCCGGACCATATGTTGGGTAATATATGCTCTGATTATTATGAGAGTGAAAAAGTTGATAAGATTCTTAAGCTGAAAGGTCCTAAATCGCTTTCTCTATTTCATTGTAATATAAGAAGTCTTCCAAAGAATTTAACTTTGTTAAGTGATGTAATGTACTCGCTTTCAGTAAAACCAGATATCGTAGCGATTACTGAAACTAAATTAAATAATAATACTGTTGCAAATATTGATATATCGGGCTATAGTTTCTATCATGTAGACTCGACGACTGCGGCAGGTGGAGCTGGTATTTATGTTTGCAATAGTTTAAAAGTAATTGAAAGACCGGACATTAAGTTTTCTATGGATCTTGTTGAATCATGCTGGGTAGAAATTGAGCCTGGTTATCAGAAAAAAACGTCATCATAGGGTGCATATATAGACATCCAAAAGCGAATATTGAAACATTTACAGACCAACTAAATGAACTGCTTAAGCACTTAAATCAATGCAAATATCAATTATATATATTGGGGGATATAAATATTGACTTCCTCCAATATTTGAACCATCAACCTACTGAAAAATATTTAGATATGTTGCATATTAACAATACCACTCCCCTTATTACTAAACCCACAAGAATAACAAATCACACAAAAACGCTAATTGATCATATCTATACTAATACGCTTACTTCTCAAATAATATCGGGAATAGCATTATATGATATCTCCGATCATCTTCCTATATTTTGTGTAATAAATACTGCCATAAAACGAAATAAGGAAAAGAGGTTTTATAGAAATTTTGAAAGCTTTAATACAGAGTTGTATTTAAATGATATGAGACAAGTTGATTGGAATAATAAATGTTGTAATTTAAATACTAATTTAAATAAAACCACACAGGATGTAATTAATGTTATAAATGAAGTAACAAACAAACATGCTCCGATAAAAGAAGCATCACAAAGTAAATTGAGACAACTTAATAAACCATGGATCACCTCTGGAATTTTAAAATCGATTAAAACAAAACAAAAAATGTATCGCACTCATTTCTATAGTAATAACAAAGCAAAAATTCAAATGTATAAATCGTATTCTAATAAACTAAATAACTTAAAAAATAAACTCAAAAAGAATTATTATAATACCCAATTTGAGAAACACAGAAATCATTTGAAAAATACTTGGAAGCTTATAGGCTCGCTCATACGACGTAAACAAAAAGGCCAACATAACCCATCGCGATTAATTAATAATGGTACGGAATTTTCTTCTGAATATGATATAGCAAATCAATTTAATCAACATTTTATTAATGTAGGTCCAAACCTGGCTAACACAATAACCAGTACTAATGAAAATCCAACAAGTTACATTAGTAATTCTCCTGTATCTAGCTTTGTCATGTCATCTATCACAGAAACTCAAGTACTAAATCTGTTTTTAACACTTGATGGTAACAAAGCATGTTTTGATATTCCTAATACAATGATAAAAACGATAGCCCTAATAATTTCGCCGGTATTTACGTGTATATATAATGAGTCGATTAACTCAGGTATTGTTCCAGATATTCTAAAAATTTCACGAGTTACTCCCATATATAAATCTGGTACAGTTACAAATCCGAATAACTATCGACCTATATCAGTCCTGTCAGCTTTTTCGAAAATACTAGAAAGAATTGTTTACAATCAACTTGAATTATATCTTGTTAAGAATAATATATTCTCTGAATATCAATTTAGATTTAGAAAAGGTCACTCGACAGAACAAGCGATACTTGAAATTACAGATACTTTAAAAACTGCAATTGATAAGAAGGAAATAACGTGTGGACTATTCTTGGACTTTTCAAAAGCCTTTGATACTGTCAATCATGAAATTCTCTTATCCAAACTTGATAAATATGGAATACGTGGGACCCAGCTGAATTGGTTTAAGAGTTATTTAACGAATAGGAAACAGTATGTACGGATTGGGAACAGTGATTCAGAAATGCTTACAATGACTTGTGGAGTTCCTCAGGGTTCAACACTTGGACCATTATTATTCTTGATATATATAAATGACATGCCTAGCTGTTCCAGCAAACTTTCATTTCGAATATTCGCAGATGACACAAATGTATTTTACTCAAATACAAGTATTGAAGATGTTGAAAATGTTATGAATATAGAAATTGAAAAAATCTTTCGTTACTGTGCTACAAATAAGCTTTCAATTAATTTGGAAAAGACAAATTTTATGTTGATTACTAATCCAAATAAGAAAGTTAGAGATATACGAATTAAAAATATTTTAAAAAGAGACTTTATTAAATATCTTGGTATATATATTGATAATAATCTAAATTGGGATTATCAGATTAAACACGTAAATAGTAGAATTGCTAAAAACACTGGAATAATTAATAAACTTAGATATTATATAGATTTGAAAATGCTTAAACATCTATACTACACTCTAATTTACCCATACATCAATTATGGGCTGATGAGCTGGGGTAATACCTATATTACAAAGCTTAATAAAGTGCGAACATGCCAAAATAAATGTGTAAAGAATATGTTTTTTGCATCTAAAAAAGAAAGTGCAACATTATACATGAACCTACTCTCGATACTAAAGTTAGACAATGTGGATAGCCATGTTTACATATAAAATTATAAATGAAGATAATAATGTCCCAACGATATTTACAAATATTATTTCTACTGCATCTACTCAGCACTCTTACCCTACTAGATTCGCTAAAAAACAAAATTTTATTAGACCAAAAGCTCGAACAAATTACGTAATCTTTACTTTTCGATTTATATCATCAAAAATTTGGGAAACAATTCCTTATCATATAAAAAAGTCAAATTCAGTTTCTATTTTTAAGAAAAGGTACAGTCAATTTCTTATTAATTCGCAAACATAAATATTTACACAGTTCTGTTATGCCGCCGTCCTGTTCTACTTAATAATAATGTGAAACATACATGCAGTGATCAACTCGAAAGCATTTTGCTACTTTGATCACTGTACACGTTTTGTTTGGTAACTGTACTTATTTTGTTGAATGTAATCTTTTTTTTAATACGTGTGAAAAAATAAATGATTCTGATTCTGATTCTGATTCTATACTTGGTGTGTTGTCTATTTCATACTAACTTTCAGACGAAGTGGCTTTGCTCGAAACGTCGAAGTTCTCCTTATACTTTTCAGGTAGATTGAACACCCAACCGCAAAACTGATCTGCCTAATTGGTGTGTTGTTTGACAGCCGTGTTGTATGCTTGGTGTGTTCTATACTTGATGTGTTATCTGACAGCCGTGTTGTATGCTTGATGTGTTCTATACTTGATGTGTTGTCTGACAGCCGTGTTGTATGCTTCATGTGTTTTATGCTTGATGTGTTTTATGCTTGATGTGCTTGATTTACACCGGTGTGTTCTTGGAACACAAAACACGCATTTACCGTGTCGTATACGCGGACCAAATGGTGTGTTCTTTGGATTTACGATTACACACCAAAAGTGTGTTCTATAAAAGACGGCAGCCGTGTTCCTACAACACACCAAATCTACAACACGCCTTGAACAGAACACACCAAAAACGTGTTCAACACGCTTTTACCGTGGCGTATACGCGGACAAAATGGTGTGTTCTTACAACACGGCGAAATTTCTGGTGTATACTCACTTCGAACCATCCGAGTAACTGGTGGAGCATGCATATCAGCTACAAAAAAGAATTTGTTTTTCCAATCTATCCACATTTCATTAATGTCATCAGACGAATGTTCGAAATCTAAACGAAATATTTCTGCTAAATCTGCAATAAAATTGTCTTATTGTAATTTTTTTACTGCCTAGTATTAATATAATTCTTGTTATACATATTAATCTATGATCACTAACACCTGTATGGTAAACCTGTGATCGAACAACTAGTTCAGCTATATTTGTAAATGCGACATCAATAAGTGTACTTAAGAAATAAAAAACGTGTCCGCGTGCTTTATGGTGTGATAAAGCACGAGGGGAATGTTGTGAGAACACGAGAGAATCGTGTAAAACACGAGGCGTAGCCGAGTGTTTTACACGCTTCTCGAGTGTTCTCCCAACGTTCCCCGAGTGCTTTATCACATCATAAAGGCACAAGACTTGTTTTTCTATTTCTTTTATATTATAAGTGGTATATAAGCACAGTAAACAATTTTATTCAAAGATCAATATTGATATTCTCCTAACATGTAATCACTGACGTCACTCGCAAGCTTTCAAAAATAATATGTATATGTCTATAGTATTTAAGCTGTCAAGATGAAACGACAAAAACCTACAAAAATACGACATGTTTGCGGATTTCTTGACTGTTTGTCTGTTAAATTTTTTGCCACCAACCATTGAACAACAAAAAACACAACAAAAGTATTCAAACAATACACTGTTAATTTTAGGGTGTCAATTTAACACCAAAAAGTGGTGCTGACAGCAGGTGGGAATTTTGTTTGAGCATGCGTTGGATTTCGCGCGGTTGTTAGAAATTAGACCTGGGGAGAGTATATTCGGCTATTGAATTTCCGAGCGATTTTTACAGATTTTGGCCTAGTTTTTTTTACCAGCCGAAAATATTTGATAGATTGATTGACTGAGGGTACAAGCAAAGGAATAAAAACTTTTAAAAATTTAAACATTGCGTAAAGAAACATCTTTATACGTATCGGAAAAGATCGGAGACTCTCGGAATTCGACGGAAAATCCAAGAAAATCACCAAAATTCGTACTAGCGCGAATTTTGATGTAAACAAATTCTTCCCCAATATAATGTATATGCTATTAGGGGTATTTTAAACCGTATTTGGTTTTGAGGCTCTTGACAAAATTTTGAAATATTTTATTTCTTTATCATTTTACTGTGCTGATTTTCACACCTTGAATTACTATTTACTATATTAGAGAAAAAGGGGAAAATATTCATACGATTTCAAAACTGCCCATTTTTCTGGAATCAATGGGCTTTAATCTCTCAACCGAATCGCTTTAACAAGCAAGAATAATATAAACATGGAATTTCTGGCAGCATTTTCAAAGGTACTTTTGTGAACAATTTCAGATCACATAAATAGTGTCGCCGTTTTTGGTATCAGCGCGAATTTTTATATCTAAATTACTTTGATTAAGGGATTAAGAAAGGTTTAGACTACCGTTTAAGGATAGTCTCGTTTTGAGGCTCTCGACCAGATTTTTTGCTATCTTAAGTTGAAAATTTGGCATTTTCCTAATTTTTGAAAAATGCCGATTTTGGCCGTACGAAATCTCACAGGTTTTGATAATGAGAAAACTTTTATAGCAATTTTTGTATAGAAACATGCGTTGAAAAATGAAATTCGAACCCACCGTAAGTTAAACTTTCTAATTTTATATGTTTACGAAGCCAAGACAACTAGCATCTTCGAACAAAGTAAAATTTCGCTCATGTTCCGTCGTAGGAAAATATCCTTTATATTTCTTTGATTTCAGTTCAATTTCTTTCCTCCTGTTCATTTTGTCATAAACTTTGTAGAAAATATTTTAGTACTGATACATCCACTGTTTTCTGGCCAAAAAATACACACAAAAACTTGTTTTTGTTCATTTTAACATTTTTTTAAAAAAATTTCGCGTGCGCCCGCAATTTGTTGACCAGCGCTGGCGAAATTCCCACCTGTTGGTGCTGACACCTTTTTTGGGTGCTATTTTAACACCACCGTTGATGGTGTTGATTTAACACTAGTTACGGTGCTAAAACAACACCTTTCCTGGTGTGACATTAGCACTGGTTTTTAGAGTTAATTTAACACTTGTTGTGTAGCGCTAAAATAACACTTTGTTTTGGTGTAAAAGTAACACGCCTTTTCAGTGCTAAAGTCACACCAGTTTTTAAGCTTAACTGTTAACCCTGGTGAAAATAAAATTTAATTTTGTTATTAGTTTACACTGCACTAAAGTGATTTAGTGCACCCAATGTAAAAAGGATCCAAGATTGCCAGGTCTCCAGAAGCTATAATCCGTGGATAGGTGGATTTCTCTACTTCTTCGTCAATGGAATCATCATCCTGAAAATATTCATTTTGATTTTAGCTTATAAGTTCAATATCGACTAACCTTAGGCCCTTAACCTCACCCCTTAACACTGAGCCTAAGTCACATTGTTGCATCTTTAAATAATTATGTCATAAATATTTTTTACCAGGAAGCTTTGCTCTCATTAATAAAGACATAAGGCAATCGGATCTAGAATCAGGCCTCCAGGCCAAAAAAGTGTTTACTGTATGACGTAATTATCGAAAGGGTCAAGTAATGATTTAACAAGAGGCATATAAATATATAGTTAACTCATCTATGCCCAACACTTCCCCTCTGCATGAAGTGTGTCAAATTTTCTATTAAAATATACTTACTGTGCAAATCATGAAAAAGATATTTTTTGATTATGGCCTTATTATGGCGTTCTCTTTCAAACAGGATTGGAAAACCAATGCCGTAACAGTGCTCTCAATTTCTGGGAAAAATAAAGGAAAACTATAATTAGTAAAACATAAGTCGAGAAACAAAAGTCGAGAGTCACTTTTTATATCATTAAAATAAAAATACATAAACTTGATCACTAGACAATACGTCAGTCCAATCAAGTTAGAGCAAAGCCAATCAGCCTGAGATAGTGTATCTGAAACAACAATGTCAAGCAAGGGAGCACGCCAGAGTTGTTTGAATCACTAACCTTTTATTCAATTCACAGCGATATCTGTATATTAAATTTCTTTTGTTCGACTGCCATTTGAAAATAAAGTGGTATACAGCGTGTATCGCAGGCGCTTGTGACTTGTGACGATGACATAAGAATTCATTTAAAATCTGAATTAATTCTTATGTCATCATCATGAGTACAAAATATTGTATTTGCTATAACCTGTACCAAGGTGGGGTTCTTTTGGGTGAAATGCCGCTTAGAGTGTTAAATCCATTATAATATTTTTATTATATGACTAGACAGTACGAAAGATTCTCATCATAGGATTTGTATACATATGACCCAGAAGTTTCCAATCGTTTCTTCAGCAACTAAGGGCATTTCAGCCCCGGGGATGAATTTGGCCCCGGGGTTGAAAAATCTCCATGTAATCAGCCCCTTACAGTAGTAGACAGCGATCTTTGTTCTAGCAGGATACCAGGCATGGCAAAATTGCTTGCTTGCCATGTATAAAACCCAACGTGGAAAAATAATGTCATTTACATTTAGAAGCTGAGCCAGTCTAGCTAGCTTTCCGAGTTGCCCCTATTCACCGGGTCAACTCACCAGTCACCTCATGCAATCAGCCCCTCAATACAATCCCACGGCCAAGCCAACTCAGTACATCACTACATGTATACCCGGCCCAGGCTTATTGAGGCCAAGCCTGTTGGAGTGTTGGCTCTCTCTATAAGCCTGATATTTACAGTACTAAAACAGAACTATTCAAGAGCCCTACACTCTGGTAAATTATATAATAACATTTCATAATACTTTACCATGAAAACATTTTCAAAATATTTATATTTTTCTGACAGAGATATGGGTGTGGGGCCTGGCATCCATATTTTAAAATAATATTTTATCTAAGTCTTTATACTCAATACTATTATAAATTGAAATCTCAAATTATAATTTAATTTTAATTACCTACTTTTTCAGGTTATTTTTGGACAAATCTAAATCCATGTCGTTTGTATTTTAATATATCTGTGATTCAAACATAAATATTACCATGAATTACCAGCATGTTTTGTGGCCTTTGCTAGGACGCAAATATGGAAGAATTTTTTTGACACGAAATTTATAGTTTTTATACGACCTACGACATTGTTTTGATCTCGCACTTTATTGAGTTAAAATAAAATGAGTTCGTGAATCATGTTGTGTTATTGTATAAAATATGGCCTTCGACTAGCAAATATTCAATGTTTCTTCCGACTGATGAACGCAACTCCATACTTAATATATTTATGATTCAAGCGCTGGCACGAGGACGATCACGATATCTTAAATATATTTCAACAATATAAATGGCATAAATACAGTACCTCTTCATCCTCAAGAATAGAGAAGGTAATCTCCTTCAAACCCGCATTTATTAGAGTTTCGCGTAAAGAAGAATCTATCTTCTGAAACGAAAGGAAATCACAATTAAATATTAGATGATGTTTGATATAAAATACTTTAAGAATATCATACATAAATCGCGTTTTATCAACTCGTGTGGAACATACCAATTTAACAAAGTCGATTCCTTTTTGCTCTTCGTAAGAATGCCAATGTGCAGTTTAACATACGAACTAACAGCCGCGACAACACCAGAAAGTATAAAAAAACAAACAACTCGAAGCGGAATATATAAACCAAACGATGAAGTCGCCAGCGATGAATGAATAATTTCAATCTTGCCGCACGAAATTTGATCTCATGTTATGCCTAATATGGTATTCCATGCCATATAGAGAGTTACCGGAGTTGTTGGAGCGCGTGGGGCCTCGGAACCCGGTATAGTGCGTCACGTCTCGTATAGCACATCCACTGAGAATATTTTTGTGTTTCTGACAAAAATATGGCCTAATAATGGCTCGCTTTCGTTGCAGCATTTGCCTCGAATTTGTGTCAGAATCTATTCAAACATTAGTAAAGTATATTGGCAGGATTCATCGAAATGAACCGAATTTCCATGTCGTTTGTGGTATCAAGAGGGTTGCGCGAAAATATTCAAACATTTATATTTTCACCCCAAGAAACGGAGTTAATTTAGCAATACCAATATAGGTGTTACTTTAACACCCATGTTCTACCTCCAGAAACGGTGCTAATTTAGCACTACGAATAACAAATGTTTAACACCCGTAGAGGTGTTATTTTAAGACCCAAAAATTAGCACCAGAAACCGGTGTTATTGTAACACTTGCACTCCTCTTGTAGGTGCTAATTTAACACTTCTAAAGTGGTGTTAAACAAATCGAGTGTTAAATTGACCCTTTGTATTTCTTTGGTGTTAAATTAGCACTGAATTAGGTGCTAAAATGACACTTTCTATTTAGCACCACCCTTAGGTGTCAATATAACACCAGTCGAGGTGCTATTTTAACACTCTAAAATTAACAGTGAGTGTATTGGTTGTGGCCAATTTACAACTGTACATGAAAGTATAATGTATTGGTTGAGGCCAATTTACAGTTGTGTATGAATACAGTGTATTGGTTGTGGCCAATTTACAACTGTGCATGAAAGTATAATGTATTGGTGGAGGCCAATTTACAGTTGTGTATGAATACAGTGTATTGGTTGTGGCCAATTTACAACTGTGCATGAAAGTATAATGTATTGGTTGAGGCCAATTTACAGTTGTGTGTGAATACAGTGTATTGGTTGTGGCCAATTTACAACTGTGCATGAAAGTATAATGTATTGGTTGAGGCCAATTTACAGTTGTGTATGAATACAGTGTATTGGTTGTGGCCAATTTACAACTGTGCATGAAAGTATAATGTATTGGTTGAGGCCAATTTACAGTTGTGTATGAATACAGTGTATTGGTTGTGGCCAATTTACAACTGTGTATAAGTATAATGTATTGGTTGAGGCCAATTTACAGTTGTGTATGAATACAGTGTATTGGTTGAGGCCAATTTACAACTGTGCATGAAAGTATAATGTATTGGTTGAGGCCAATTTACAGTTGTGTATGAATACAGTGTATTGGTTGTGGCCAATTTACAACTGTGCATGAAAGTATAATGTATTGGTTGAGGCCAATTTACAGTTGTGTATGAATACAGTGTATTGGTTGTGGCCAATTTACAACTGTGCATGAAAGTATAATGTATTGGTTGAGGCCAATTTACAGTTGTGTATGAATACAGTGTATTGGTTGTGGCCAATTTACAACTGTGCATGAAAGTATAATGTATTGGTTGAGGCCAATTTACAGTTGTGTATGAACACAGTGTATTGGTTGTGGCCAATTTACAACTGTGTATAAGTATAATGTATTGGTTGAAGCCAATTTACAGTTGTGTATGAATACAGTGTATTGTATTCAAACCGGAAATAACAATAACAATATATATGCTAATATTGTTCAATAACAATATGCTATGTAGCGTATTTAAGCAGCAACTGCAATAATATATTTTGGGTCTTCTAATCAAACTTCAACGAATAAGTATGACTAAGCTCTGCTGAACAATCTAAAGAAATCTATAAGTTACTTCTACCCGGACAGAGAACTAAATTTGTAAGTTAATGTTATGTGCATGCTGTTTCTTGTAATTTGTATCTACCATTATTTAGTGTATATATGTAGACGTATTTGTATTTATTTGTCAATGTAGTTGAACCGTATTAAAGAATCAAAATATCAACGCGTTCAAAATCGTGTCCGGAATCTCGAGTCTAACAAAAGTTCAAAAATTTACTGATGCACTGATAATGCTGTACTAGTCTATCATCGGGAAAGAATTTATCGATATGGCTTCAGACGACGAAGAATTTACCGACCAGAATGAAACAGAGTTAAACGCTACGCTTGTTTGCAGCAATTGAGACGAAAACGGTCAGCCGCTAAAGCGAATATTACTAAGAAAATTAAAGAGCTTACTGAGTGGGTAAACAGCTCTCGCACGGCGCTTGAGATTCAAACTAAAATTGAAGAATTTGCAGATGTGTCAAGAGGTTTCTTCGTCGCCCATTCAACTTACCATTCGACGATTAGCGACGAGTATGATAAGAACGATTCAGAAGAATATTTACAAAGCGAGACAAAGCGAATAGAAAACTTTAATCGAACATTACAAGAATGGCTAACTAATTTGGAAGGCAAATTACGAAGCTCTGTCGTTGAAACAGATGTGAAATCAAGCGACTCGGTCAGCAATGTTGGGGTCAAAGTACAAACATCAATTGCAAATTCGCGTATTTCCAACACCCGTTATCGTTCCAAATCCAGTTATCGTTCCAAATCAAGTTCTACAATGGGCGCCCGCCTTGCAGTGATGGCAAGAAAAGCCGCGATAGAAGCAGAGAAGGATTCATTTGTCAAACAACAAGCATTAGAACGCGAAGAACTTCGTCAACAACGTCAACTACAAGAAGAAAGGTTAAAGTTAGAACACATGAAACGTGAATTACAACTTGAAACACAACTCGCAAAAGCCGAGGCCGAAGAAAAGATATACCATGAAGCAATGATTATTAACGAAGCCCGAGATACCTCTACAAACGAACCCGCATGTCCGCCATTACCAACTGAAGGCAAAGACCAACAGAACAGACCATTGAGAACAAACTTAGAGCCACAATCGAGAAGTTTACCGCAAACAACTCTTAACCCTGATGTACCAGAGTGGACAACACAGCCGACTAGAACTAAACCAGACCCAAGTAGATATGAAACTCTCTCCTCCGCAGAGGTTATTTATTATATCGTATTTATTATCTTGAAATCTTATATTAAGTTTCTCGTGAGGGGTGCTGTACAAAAATAACGAAGGCGCGGAAAACGGAAGCGAAGGGAGAATATAACCTCTGCCATATTTCTCATCCAAAATGGTGGCATCAGGGGGGTTAGAATTTTCTGTCAATTCTTATATGGACAAACTATATAGCTTATTTTGTATTTTCATATGTAATTTACATTGTACTTTGTACAGTAACCAAGGTAACCTAGTGTAAGCGCGGGAAAATATCAAATATTATATTCTACTTACATAAAGTAGTTCAACCACTATGTACAAGAAAACGACACTTTGTACAAGAAACCGACAGAAATATGGCAGAGGTTATATTCTCCCTTCGCTTCCGTTTTCCGCGCCTTCGTTATTTTTGTACAGCACCCCTCACAAGAAACTTAATATAAGATTTCAAGATAATAAATACGATATAATAAATAACCTCTGCGGAGGAGAGAGGATATGAAAGACGAAGCGAAGCAAGTTCAGAAGTTGCGGAGAACTTTTTACGCAATGTTGTTGACCTACAACAGCAACAACAACACCAAGCACAGCAAATGTTCCAAATGCAGCCATTCCGTGACCAACAGTTCCAGCATTTGATAAGCCATCACCAAGAAATGTCGTTGTCGATGTCCTTGCCTGACGTTCAAATCCCAACATTTAATGGTGACCCAATAGATTACTGTTACTTCGTGCGATCTTTCCAGAACTTGATCGAAACTAAAACATCGAGTGACAGTGCAAGACTTTTCTATTTGGTTCAATACACTTCGGGAGAAGTTCAAGATCTAATGCGTAGCTGCCTATTGATGAAACCACAGGAAGGATATAAAGAAGCGTCAAGACTACTTAAAGAAAAATACGGACAAAATTACAAGATAGCAACCACATATGTCGATCGACTTGCTCAATTCCCTCCCATCAAAGCAGAAGATGGTCATGCGCTTCAACAATTCTCGGTTTTGTTGATCAGTTGCAAGAACACCTTGAATGAAATCGGATATCTTGGCAAAGTTGAGAATCCCGATTGCCTACTAAAGATTATCGAGAAGTTACCATTTGCATTGAGGCTAAAGTGGCGTGATCTTGCAGATGATATTACCAGTTGCAAATCGAGAGAAATTACCTTTGATGACGTCGTAAAGTTCGTGGAAAGAAGAGCAAGAGCGTTAAACCATCCAATATTTGGGAATTTAAGCAACAATTCAACTCGAAGTAAATTGTACAAGCCTCAAGATCCAAAACCTCAAGATCCCAAGCGAAGATTCAACTTCGGGGTTGATTACAAGCCAAATGAATCCAAAGTTAACAAGTGTATGATGTGCGAAGGTGATCATATTCTACCGAGATGCAACCGTTTCAGGAGCGAATCTCTCGAAGGACGGCTGAAATTTGTAAGAAAGAAGGGATTGTGTTATAACTGCCTCTTCCAAGGTCATATGGTAAACTCCTGCCCGAAGCACAGTTTTTGTAAAGTAACTGGCTGTCAGTCTAAACATTCTACATTCCTACATCCAAGAAGCTACACTCCTGACAGAAGAAATTTCCCGTCAAATGAAAGATATGAGAACAGTTCGCCTATTCATCGGAGAGAAGAGGAGAACGACAATACGAAAAGTGCCAACGACAACGCACAAAGTGGATGCGTGAGTGCGACCAAGATAAGCCCTGACGTCACCGGGGTCGGTGTGATTACAACTGGATTGCCGATCGTGCCGGTCAAGGTTAAGTGTGCTGGATCCTTCCGAGTGGTTACGACCTATGCATTTTTGGATGCTGGGTCCAACACTACGTTTTGTACAGAAGAATTGTTGAATCGACTTGGTGTTAAAGGGAAAAAGACGATAGTATCATTAACAACCTTGCAGAACGAAGATAATCCGATCGAATGTAGCACCATTGGTTTGAATGTTTTTGACCTGAATGAAGATCATATGGTTGAAATACCGACAGTCTTTTCAACTACTCGATTACCAGTTAGCAAATCTAGTATTCCTCTACAAGAAGATGTCGATAAATGGGATCATCTCGAGGGAATAAACTTGCCTAACTTGAATGCTGAATTAGCCTCCTTATTGGGAATGACGTGCCTAGAGCATTGGAGCCAAAGCAAGTCAAGGAATGTCAAGGAAACGGACCGTACGCAGTGAAAACAATATTTGGTTGGACAATTAACGGACCACTGGGGAGAAACACACGAACACGTTCGCGTGCCAATTCTATTCGTTCAGATCATGGATTGAATCAACAATTCCAGAAGTTTTGCAACATGGAATTCAACGACACCTTCATCGACAACAAGCTCGAAATGTCCATTGAAGATTCTCGTGCCCTTAAAATGATGGAAAGCTCAGTACAACTAAAGAGTGGTCACTATGAAATAGCTCTACCGTGGAAAACATCATCTCCTCGTTTACCAAACAACCGATCGGTAGCAGAACACCGCTTGGATCTCTTGAAAAGAAGATTCGTCAGAAACCCTGCCCTCTACTCCAAATACTCCGACTTCATGGATGACCTTTTGGATAAAGGCTATGCTCGCAACGTTCCCACCACATCAATTGATTATCCTCAACATCCTTTGTGGTACTTACCTCACCATCCTGTTTTGAATCCAAACAAACCTGATAAAGTCCGAGTTGTATTCGACTGCGCATCAGTTTTCCATGGATCGTCACTCAATCCTGAACTATATTGCAAGGTCCAGATTTAACAAGCAACCTAGTTGGAGTTTTAATCTGTTTCAGAGAGGAACCCGTGGCAATGATGGCGGATGTCGAGTCCATGTTCCACCAAGTCAACGTGAGTCCTCGAGATTATGATGCACTGCGATTCCTTTGGTGGCCTGGCAACGATCTCAACAAAGAACCACAAGAGTTTCAAATGTTAGTCCATCTCTTTGGTGCAACCTCATCACCGTGTTGTGCAAATTTTGCGCTGCGAAGAACTGCGCATGACAACCCTGACGACTTTGACATTTCTGTATTAGAAACGGCGAAGCGAAACCTTTACGTTGATGATTGTTTAAAGTCAGTTGCAGATGAAGAGAAAGGCATTACAACGGCTAGTGATGTAACTCAAATACTTGCTCGTGGAGGATTCTGCCTGACAAAATGGGTTTCCAACTCAACAAAGGTCTTGGAGTCAATTCCAGAAAGTGAAAGATCTGGATCCGTTAAGAATCTGAATTTCGACCAGCCAGCCGTGGAACGAGCACTTGGAGTCAAATGGAATATCGTGACAGACGAATTTGGTTTCAAAGTAACCGTCAAAGAGAAGCCGTTGACAAGACGAGGAATACTATCCATCGTAAGCTCGGTGTACGACCCCCTCGGATTTACAGCTCCCTTTCTACTACCAGCAAAGATATTGATGCAAGCTTTATGTAGAAGCAACCTCGCCTGGGATGACTCACTCGAAAGTAAACATGCTGCGCATTGGAATACCTGGCTGAAAGAGTTACCCAAAATTCAACAACTCCGTGTGGATAGATGCGTTAAACCACCTAGCATGAAAAGAATTGTATCGACACAGCTTCACAACTTTGCCGACGCTTCACAGAGTGGTTATGGCTCAGTTAGTTACCTAAGATTCAAGGATGCTAATGACAACATTCATTGTTCATTCGTAATGGGAAAGTCAAGAGTGGCTCCTATTAAAGAGACAACAATCCCACGTCTTGAGTTATCCGCTGCTGTAGTAGCAACGCGACTCGAAAGAATGATTCGCAACGAAAGCGACATCAAGATTGATCGCTCCATATTCTGGACAGACAGTACCTGTGTACTAAGTTACCTAACCAGTACAGAGTAAGAGATTCAAAACATTCGTCGCGAAACGAGTGGCTACGATACGAGAAACCAGTTCACCCTCTCAATGGAGATATGTCAATTGTGCCCAGAATCCTGCTGACGACGCATCGCGAGGACTTTCTGCTGAAGCTTTACTAAAGAATAAAAGGTGGCTGAGAGGTCCTGAGTTCCTGTGGAAATCTGAAGGATATTGGCCATGTCATGTTGATGCACCTCCTACAGTTGGTGATAATGATCCAGAAGTGAAGACGAACGTTCAAATTTTTGCTGTCGTGAATTCTAGCCATATTACAATGGACGGAATCATTGAGCGATTTTCATCTTGGATGAAACTAAAGAAATTTGTTGCTTGGTTACTTCGCCTCCGTAGAAATCTACGAAAGAAGATTGGTAGAGATGAAAACACAATTGTTACCAAACCTGACTCAATCCAAACAATCAACCCCCTTACTGTAGACGAGATAGAATGTGGAGAAAAGGAAATCGTCAAATTCGTTCAAAGAAGGAATTTTCAAGAAGAAATCGATAGTCTTACCAGTCCCGAAGCTCCTAATACGATGACAAAGTCTACAATTAAGAAATCAAGTGTGATCTAGAATGACAAATGGAGTATTATGCGTCGACGGACGACTAACGAACGCTCCTATTATAGAAGAAAGCAAACACCCTGTAATTATCCCAAAGAACAGTGGTATTTCTGATTTGATTGCAAGGCATTTCCACCAGGTGGCAGGACACAGCGGTTTGGAACACCTACTTTCCTTGATAAGAGAACGCTTTTGGTTGATTGGAGCAAGAGTTATTCTAGAGAAGATGTTAAACAACTGTGTGAGTTGCAAGAAAAGGCAAGCAGCCGTAGCTAAACAGAAAATGGCAGCCCTACCCTATCATCGAGTTACACCTGACAAGCCCCCATTCACCTTCGTTGGAGTGGACTGTTTTGGCCCATTTACAATCAAACGAGGGAGAAGTCTTGTTAATCGTTATGGAGTCCTGTTCACGTGTTTGACTATGCGAGCAGTTCATATTGAAGTCGTGCACAGTCTTGATACTAGTTCATTTATGAATGCACTTCGTCGCTTCATTGCCAGAAGAGGTCAACCTGAAGTAATTAGATCAGACAATGGTACAAATTTTGTAAGCGCAGAAAAGGAGATCAACAACGCAATTGATGATTGGAACCAAGAAAAGATCCACCAGTTTCTTCTGCAGCAAAACGTGAAATGGCTCTTTAATCCTCCTGCAGGTTCGCACCATGGAGGAATTTGGGAAAGATGTATACGGACTGCTCGAAAGATTCTGATAGTACTCCTTAAACAGCAAGTGATTGATGATGAATGCTTAGCAACCGTTATGTGTGAAGTATAATCTATTATGAATAGTAGACCGCTGACTAAAGTTTCAGATGATCCGAAAGATTTAGCAGCTTTAACACCTAACCATTTGCTCTTGTTACGCCCTGGACCATCGTTACCACCAGGAACTTTCAGTGGATCTGACATGTATTGCCGACGGAGATGGAGACAAGCACAGTATTTATCCAACGTATTTTGGCGAAGATGGATAAAAGAATATCTACCAGAACTTCAGCAAAGACAGAAATGGATCAAACCTCAACGAAATTTTGCTGTCGGGGACATTGTATTGATGGTCGATCATAACTCTCCGAGATCTTCATGGCCGCTTGGAAGGATAATAGAAGTATTTCCTAATCCAAAAGATGGTTATGTGCGAAAAGTTCTTCTGAAAACAAAGAGCAACATCCTGGAACGACCGATTACCAAAATAGTGCTTTTGGAGGCTTCAGAATAAAGCTAAGTGACAATCGAACTGTTTAGACGTATAAATGTTTATAAAGTGATTATTTGTGTAAATGTCCGTTTACGGAACATTTCGGGGCCGGTATATTGTATTCAAACCGGAAATAACAATAACAATATATATGCTAATATTGTTCAATAACAATATGCTAAGTAGCGTATTTAAGCAGCAACTGCAATAATATATTTTGGGTCTTCTAATCAAACTTCAACGAATAAGTATGACTAAGCTCTGCTGAACAATCTAAAGAAATCTATAAGTTACTTCTACCCGGACAGAGAACTAAATTTGTAAGTTAATGTTATGTGCATGCTGTTTCTTGTGATTTGTATCTACCATTATTTAGTGTATATATGTAGACGTATTTGTATTTATTTGTCAATGTAGTTGAACCGTATTAAAGAATCAAAATATCAACGCGTTCAAAATCGTGTCCGGAATCTCGAGTCTAACACAGTGTATTGGTTGTGGCCAATTTACAACTGTGCATGAAAGTATAATGGATTGGTTGAGGCCAATTTACAGTTGTGTATGAATAAAGTGTCTTGGTTGAGGCCAATTTACAACTATATATGGAAGTATAATGTATTGGCTGTGGCCAATTTACAGCTGGGAACCAATATTAATAGTGTATTGGGTATGAAAATCATGTGTTCGTTGAGGCCAATATTTGGTCCTATATTAGTCTATCATATACTGTATTGGTTCAGACCATTTGCAACTTTGAACGTAAATAACGTGTGTTTGCCGCCAGTTTACATATTGGTATATGAGTACCATGTACTTGGTGAGAGCAATTTTCCAAATTGTGTAGACGTTCAATTGGTGCGGCTGTTTACAGGCATGAATATATTGTATTGAATGGTTGAGCCTAATTAAAGCTGGGCATGCGTTTCACGCTTTGTTTGAGGCAACATTGTAATGGTATTTGAATATCTGAGTTATAACAGTTGTTTTACTTTTGAGTTGATGTTAATTTTCTTTGGGGACCCGTTGAATTAATTCGTGAATTGTTGAATTAATTCGTGGAATTAATTAGTGCCTTTGTCGTTGGTTAACTACGGCCACTTTTGGTTTATGTTTGGCTGTTGGATTCCTTATCGTTATCTACCGGTTTCTTGAGGCTAATTCCTAACTTAATTATATGTACATCGATAGTTACAATTTTAGTTGTGTGTGCATAGTGCTTATTGGTTACGGCAATTTTTCTCGTTTTGGATTTGGCATGATTTAGGTATGGTTTTTAGACCAGTTTTAACAGCGTTGCCATGGCTGGTGGGGAGCCGTACTATGAGTTTATGTATATTAAGCTATAGCGTGGGTTTTCCTCTTCTTAGATTGAGGAACAACTAAGGGTTTTGAAAGAAGAGGTCCAGACCTTAAGAGCAGATCGTTCTCCGTCGGAAGGAGTGGATGCTGCATTACAATTTGTCCGCCAGCTTGCTTTGGCTCCTCTCAGGCTTCGGGATCCGACGATATGATTGCCTCAGCACTTCAAACCTTAGCTGACCAGGCAAGGTGTGCAGAAAATCCAAAGGCTGCCGAATATGAAGCCATTTTGCGCCATGCCAGACGAGGCTGTTTGATTTATTGGTCAGAGTATGGGGAGGTAATCATCAGGTTGCTTGGCACAAAAGAAGAGTTTGTTGTTGCGTGAACCATTGCAAAGATGACGAGGAACACCAGTCGACAGACTCCAGCCCACCCATATTGTCGCCAGACTAGAGGTCGAGGGCTTGGTTGGCATTCAGGTCGCGGTGGTGCGAATCATGCAACATCAGTGTGTTTTAATTGTGGCCATACTTGTCATTTCCAACGACATTGCCCGGCGCGAAATTCCAACGCTTACTTTGAACATTAGTGTGTGTCATTCAGGAATTGTAACGTTTTTGTTGACAATATATTCTTGATCATTTGCCTGTGGCTTATTTTCTATTTGCCTATGGGTGGTTTTTGTTGATGAGAGTATTGGAGTGCTTGTTTTTGTTGAGATTACGCTTTATAATAGGGCGACATACATCCTCCTTAATACATTAGGTTGGTATTTTAATTTCTGCGTCTGCACATGATGGTATTGATTGAGTTGGCCTGGTTCTGCCGGCACCGTCATGTCGAATGGTTGGGCTGCAGTTTTGGTTGTTGTTTATTTTCCCCTACCTGTACATTTTGCCTAAAACATCCGTACACGTTGGATAAGGAATCTTCCTCTGCAAGTTTTGACTTAATCCAGCAAGATTTCCGTGGGACGAATTT
Organism: Trachythela sp. YZ-2020; assembly: GCA_016169945.1. Taxonomy (NCBI): domain Eukaryota; kingdom Metazoa; phylum Cnidaria; class Anthozoa; order Malacalcyonacea; family Clavulariidae; genus Trachythela; species Trachythela sp. YZ-2020. Next base: position 1,802,882 of record JADLSH010000293.1, on the reverse strand, counting down.
TTTCCTTGGTGTTTCTCCTCGCCATTGCTGGACCTAGGTGCGGGCTTTCTACAGCCTCGTATGCCCCGCGAGGGGTTGCCTGGGGCCGACAATGGAGTGGGCGAACTCACCGGATCTCGGGTCGATATTTCGCTTTTACCGGAGTCCTATTTTTCTTAAGGGTACTTCCGCTCCAAAGCGCCAAAGAATTAGTAACGACCAGTCGTTTTGCAGTGGGCATCACCCGAGGCCAGGTATCCAATGTTGTGATTGGCAGGGCTCGTCCGTGTCTAATGTCGGCCCTAGACCGTCTCCGCTGATGGTGTCGCGTGGACAGGTTTTACCTAGCCCACGGGGTGTAATTTTCCGTGACCGTTCCTCATTTGTTCCTGGCGTTTATATAGACGCTTTTGAGGAGAGTTTTGGAGAAGAGAGTTTTGGGTTATGAGGTTTTGGTATGGGTTTAAGTTACGGGTAGTGGTTAGGTTTGTATGGGTGAGATGAGGCCCAGCCTCAAATTGCAATCCTAATCCGTATAGTCCGGCGACAGGGCTCGCATTTCCCATAACTCTCTTCCTGTAAGCCTATGGAAGCATTGTTGCAGTTAGAATAGATTACTATTCTAAGTGTAACCATGCGTAACATAGGGTATAAAAGACTGAGTCTACATTCACTCTGGGTCAGTTTGTTAAACGAGACGCTCTTGGGTACGGCGTGATTGACCTAACGGGGGAAGGTTATAATATTGGCTGTTGTTTATTGTCCATATAATCTTTAGTTTAGTTTGATGTAGGGTTTGTTTTTCTGTTATTTTTTTTGGGGGGGGGGGTGCTTTCGTTTCACTCCCACCCTCCCCTCCCCAACGACTAGGCACAGACAGATTGTGCTAGTAAATTGCGAAAAAGTTGCTCAAAAAAATCCGAAAAGTTGCTCCAACACTTGCTAAAAATGGAACAAGTTGCTGCCAAAGTCGGGAAAAATGCTCCTAAAATTTAGTATTTTCCGCACAGAAATTGACTGGTTGTCTGCTTTATTTGCTTATATTTACAAGAATACACATTTGACATCATGAATGACTGTATTTCAAACTTCAACGAGCATGTACAGTATTCGGTATTTTATATCACAGGTTTTATGCGCTCAATACAAACAACACTTAACAAGTGTTCACACTTCACAGGAACTGTAATGAGAAAATTAATGGGAGTTCAATCTCAGTTTCAACAGTTCCTCGCTTGATGATGATGCGTCCGCCATATTTTAAATATTAATTTTGTGAATGCTGGAATAAATTAAATTGGCCTCTCATAGAGTCCAGGCCCCGGCCGGCCATACTTTTGCTAAAGTATGCACATTTTAGGGAAAGTTGCTCGAAGTTGCTCGTTTGCCAAAAAGTTGCTCAAAATTCAAAAAGTTGCCAAAACGTTGCCGAGCACAATCTGTCTGTGCCTACCAACGACTGGTACCTGCATCACTCTTATAGGCTTACGGGCTCGCATTTCCCATAACTCTCTTCCTGTAAGCCTATGGAAGCATTGTTGCAGTTAGAATAGATTACTATAAAGCATTTAAGCATATCTTTTCCATTCTAAGTCTGGGCAAGATGGCGAGCGGGTGGATTTTTTCACGCTCCGTATTTTTTATACTTTTTCTTACTCTATACGAGGATAGAGGAAACGAAAGTCGACTCCCTAACATTTATAAAGATTTCTTCTAGCACTGGGAAGATTAATTTGCCCGAAATTTCACGAATACTGGCGAACATTTGGCAGATATTAATCCGAATTTGAACTGGTGTACAGCAACACAATAATTTCGCATTGCTGATAGCTTATAGCAGGAGGGGATGAAGACAGAAATTTACCTCCTAACAGTATGGGAAGTACTTTTGGCTTTAGGAAGAGACCCTTGACTGAACGTTCAACAATATTGGTGAAAATCTTGCCGAGAAACTATCTGAACTTGAATTTAAACTTGAGTGTAATAAAACAAGAAATCTGCAATATTAATTATGCGCATAACATGTACACTGAACCATCAAATGAAGCGACACTACGACTAATCGACACAATAAATCACTCATTCTATTTAGTAAATAAATACAAAGGTTGTGATCTAAGCGTGTTTCTATCGAAAACTCCTCGAACTCGGTTTTCTCATCAAAGGCTAAAAACAAGTAAACAACTAACCGGTCATGTTGCTACTATTCCTACTCAAGTGAATCTCGCCGGATCCTATTACGCTGTGAACACATATCAGAAAAACCTGGTCCTATTACTAAACAGAAATCAGTTAAGTGCTACAAATACGAAAAGACGGTTAGACGAAACCAAAAGTATGTTACTTTTAATGTCTGTTTCAATCAATGCCATATTAAATGTCTAAATATCAAATCAGCGAATAGTGATTGGATATATATGCCCTCAATGTATAGGATCAGTTCTCCCTTTCTATGGTTGTTCTGATGCGAATATATACGATGAAGGACTCGACATAACTGAATACAACACAACACCCGATCAAACATGCCTGGAAAATCTTCATATACTGCAAGAACAATCCAAAAACGTTCGAGTCATGCACCTAAACCCCCAACGTATGGCCTCGACATTCAATAAACTGTTAGCAAGAATACATTTTTATCCTACGGATATTATAACGTTAAGTGAGACCTGGTTAAAGGATAATCCTGCGCTATAATGTGGCCATACCTGGATATACTACAGTTATCCAAAATAGAGAATCAATAAGAGGCGGTGGTGTTGGTGCTTATATCCGTGAGTCTATTAAGTTTAAATGCCGGAAAGATATCGAAAACCTTCAACCTGATCTTGAACACCTTTGGTTGGAAATCCCGGGCAAGAATAAATATAGCCGAGCACATATTGGAATCATGTACAGAT